>VZUI01036545.1:0-45007 GCA_013401135.1 Cettia cetti | reverse complement strand
TATTATTATTATTATTATTATTATTATTATTATTATTATTATTATTATTATCCATTGATTCATTTATATCTAATATAATTATATATTAATATAACATTATTAACATATAATAATAAATATATTGCTACATTATTATTAATAATGTTATTATTATTATAAAAAGTATCAATTTCTTAGTTTTCATTTTCTCTTCCTATAATGATTTTATCTGATCTCACAGGGATTCTTGAATAGGCTCTTGAGGTTTCAATTATGGCAACAAAAAATTATCTGCTTTATATATGAGGCTTGTTTCTTCTTTTCCCATAAACATGATTCTGAGCACAACAGTAGAAATAAAATATGCTAGACTAATAAACAATGTTCAATAAATTACAGATGTTTGCCATTAGCAGATTATAACACATGAGAAACAGTAATACATCAGAGGACACCACCAGCAAAGTCCTATTATGTGAAAAACTTTTAAATATCACCCAGATTAACAATATTTAGCAATGAACGCCACTCACCAGTCTCTGATATTTGAAGTCCAACTTCAGACAGATGCATATTGGCTTCTTTGTTTTCCAATCATTTGGATTTGTAGTCAATAGTTGTATGTGTGAATTTTTCAGTGCTGATTAAAGGCTATCTAACTTTAGTCATAGTTCTCTTCATGCATGTCATTCTAAATATAAATAGTAATAACAGATATTATAATTTTCCATGTCAAATGGTAGTAGATTGAGAATGATTTGATGTGTGTTCATGCAAGTTTTGAGTTATGTGTTTGTGCAAGGGATTTACTGGCTGTTGGACAAGTAACAGTACAAGTAACAGTAATTGCTTAAGGTAAGTTTTTTAGGATGTGACTTTTGAACCTTCTATTTGTAGTCTGGCATATAAAATAATATATATTACACAAGTCAGAGCCATTTTCTTCCTTTTAAATGTTTGTAAAAATATTTACTTATTAACTTCACTTATTTTATTGTGAGAAATAATACTGAAAGACATTTTTTGTTGATAAAATGGGTCTCCTTTACTCTGGATACCAAAAATGAAATAATAGGATACTTTGTGTGCAGTAAATCCCATCAGCTTAGAAACTAAGAGAACAGCATAATAAAAAAAACCCGTTCAATCTTCAGGAGGTTTTTGGTCCTTACTCTGCATCCTCTTTATTTCCAGATAGCACGAATAATTGGTTTACACTCTTCCTCTGTGAACTGCTTAGACTTTCCAGCAGGATGCGTTTTGATCAAATCATGATATTATTACACTTACAGCCACTGATTGAAGTGATTTTTGTGTGAGCTGAGAACAAAGCTACCCAGCAAGAACAACTGTAGTTGTGTATTTGATTCAAAACCCCACCATTCTGCTGTTAGGAACATGTCTGTGACTACACTGAGTGATACAATCAGTGCCTGATTTCCCTTCGAAGTGGCAGCAGACTTTTTCCATACTGGTCAGTGGGTGAATGAAAATTATTCAATACAGATTAGAAACTTTGGGGTTTTGGGGAGTGCAAGTCCATTCTGTTAAACATTTATAAAGAAATCAGAAAGTGAAATATCTTAATTTGAATTGAATGTCAAGAGAGCGCTTTGCTGACATAAGGTCATAGTTTGACTGCAACCTCGTAATAGTTTGACTACGATTTCATAAAATAAAAATAAAGTTGTTTTGAAAGGACATATCTGCTTCAGTGAATTACAGACTTAAAAGTGGCACTTAGGGGGAAGAAAACTTTCAAAATAATACAATATTATATTTCTGTCATCTGAAATTTTTCTATGTTTATTCTACAACACGTAGTATGTAGAAAGTCTGTGACAGCTATATTCTTTATTTAGATGCTAAGTGTGTTGCCTAAAATTAAGTGAGAACAATCTGGAGCAAGCTCTCTGGATTTCTGTTACTGTGCTGAAAGACAATTCAAAAATTATACTTCTATACCTTGAAACTAAGCCAGTAAGAGTAAGGATATGTTATCTTAGAGAGTTTTCTGCCTTGATTAGGATAGAAACCAGGAACAGTTTTTACTTTAATGATGATACACCCATTTTTGCAAGAATTTGAAGGTTGACATCAGTATCCTTGCCAAATTTCTGTATGGATGGCTATGTTCTACTTTTATGAATTTCTCCCTATGTTCTGCTTGGCATCACACTCACCTTCTTGCTATTGCTTACACTACTGTGTCATAGAATACTATTATCCTATTATAAGTAGATTTGAAATTGCTTTTGAATCTTTTCATCAGCTGCCTTTCTACTGAAGAATCATGAGATAATGATAGATTCTTTTGCAGGCAATAAAGCATTTTAATGACACACTCTGAACAGATTGCTTATCCCACAAGAGTGTATCTGCCTGCTGAGTCTGTGCATGCACATAAATAGAGGTAAGTCAGCTGTAGTATTTTTACCTGATTCTTGTATGTCCTAGACTTTTATTGCTTTTGTGGCACTTTTCTTGTTTTAGCTTTATAGATGTATCACCTGCATCTTTCTTATACTTTCTGGTAGCAGCACTAATGCAGACAGTAGTACTGGAGCTATCAGTTTGCCACTGTATAGTAAAGAGAACCTGCCTGATTCACACACGTGAGTCTTACAGGGACCAACCAAACAGTAAATGCTAATGCAGAGTTAAATATTTTTTTGTGCATTGTGACAGTTAATGCAGGTATTTCAGGTACATCTCCATGTTCAGACCTGAGTTTCCATACTTGTTTTTTGAAAGAACTAAAGTGTATTTGTTCTTGTCTAACTTGAATGACCTAAGACACCAGTTGCTCCACTTCTTTTCTTTTATTTTATTTTATTTTTAATAATCTAATAAACAAGAAGATTTATAAACTGCCTGGGTACTCTGGTGTTTAGGATTCACCACATCTTCAAGTGTATTAACTACAGGATGGTGAATGGAGCAAAAAGGTTTAAGAAGAGATTTTAAAGGAGCATTAATATCTTAGTAAATTAGGAAAAAAGTTAGGAAACTCTACTCCTTTTTTTTTTCTCTGACTGGTCACTACCTGGTCACTCTGGGAATTTTAATGACATTTCTTAGCTGGAACTTATCTCTTAAGGGTTCTGCCTAAGGCAGCCCTGAACTTGGAGACCTGTAAGGGCCTAAAAAGTTTGGAAAACACTTGGTGAAGAGTTCAGGAACCATAAGCACATCAGTGCTTAATAAGTGTGGGTACATGAATCACAGCTTTGCATTTATTTCCTTCAAATAAATGATATTTTCCCTTGTGCAGTGAAGTACTTTTCCCAAGAAACACTGGAATGCCTTTACAATCATGCAGTGAGTAAAAGGAATTGATACAGAGACTCACAATATCTCCATGGAGCTGGATCAGGCCCAATCCCTTATAAAATAACCAACCTTATTCTTTCAATGTAGTATCTCTTTCTGGTTATTTCCTTGAGACACACTATTCCAAAAATGACTTTCACTTTTGTTATGACCTGTCCAAATTCTAAAAATAATACAATCTGGAGGGAGATAGCCAGATAAGTAATTAACACACTAAGCCAGTAAATCAAATTAGGAAGCCACCGCCATAAGGAACTCAGAGTGTCAGGACACTTGCAGACCAGACACAACAGATGGTAACTGTCTAAATCCTTTAATTTCATTGTTCAGTGACACAATATTGAAGTAAATGTCTCTCACGCATATCCCTACAGTTACAGATATCCCCAGTGTTTAAAGACATTGTTAATTCAGTCTTTCATTTCCCTCTAATGCATTATTTGAGTACTTATTTCTGACAAAATGTTACTAAAACTCTCTCTGAACTTGTCTATGGCTACTTCAGTGCCACAGCCTTTGTCCTGTACCTGCTGCTCTGCATGTCAGAGCTGTCTGCTCAGCCCAGTAGCACGGAGCTGGGATCCTAATTCCATGGTACTGACCTTACAGCATGCACCAGGCTTGTTACCCAGGTAGAAAATTTGGAAATATTTCTTGGAGCAGAAAAATAAAATAGCCAGAAACCTTTCTGAAAAGAATGTCAGCAGTGGATCTGAGACAATCAGAGGCTGAAGAAGGTAACATACACATGATGGAGAGAATGAAATAAAGAAAAAGTTTATAGTATCTGAGACACAGAACTAATATTACATATTGTAAAACAATAAAGCAGTGGATCACAAAAAAACCGAAAGAAATGATAAAAGTTCAAATCTGATGGACACCTGCTCCAATGTGTGTAGATGAGTTGGTCCTAATTACCAGACTCTAAGAAGGTGGTCAGAGAGAGTCTGCTACAGAGAAAAAAAACATCAAAGAATGACCAAAATTTAGTTGAAAAAAATAAAGGCTATATTAATCTTTTAAAACAAAAGATAATGCACCCAGCACAAGGAAACAATATTTTAGGCCTCATTCTGTAACATGAAGTTATTAAACTTTGTATGGCTATGTCTGACTAGGGACTTGGTATTGTTATCTTGTTATAGTCAGTGTAAGGAACCCAGTTTGATAATGTGTAATCAGTAGGTCATTTATTCTGAAGACAGAGAAAGACATTAACAGACTGAAAAAAAATTATGAAAAAAAAAAGTAAAGAAGGCTTTCTCACATGGCTGGAAAGCCATTGTTAAAAACCTAAAAAGAAAACAGAGGAAACAAATTAATTTTATTTACTGGAAGAGTAAATATAGAGGTTAGAAATGTAAGGAGAATGTATAAAAGAGCTCTGAAAAGAAATAGAGTACACTGATATATATATATATATATATATATATATATATATATATGTATATATATAAACTGGAAAGTAAAAAGAGAAAGCAGGAAGAAAGAGTGAGACAAGACAGTGAGAGAAGGAAGGAAAGAGAAATGAAAGAAAAAAATGGAAAAGAGGGAAAAAGAACAAGAAGAAAAGGAGATGAGAAAGAAAGAAAATTGAGTATAAGAGAAAGAGAGAAAGAGTTAAAAAAAAAAAACTAAATGGGAGGGAATTAGAGAAATAGAGAGTAGAATACAAGTATGACAAAGGAAAACAATGATTTTTAAAGTTTAGCAACAGTAATGGTTTGTTACTGAATAGAGATGACAGTGATCTTCAGTGCTGCACTTCTATAAATATTTCTGTCCTGTATTTGGAAAGTAAGATGACACACTTATTATACAAATGTGGTGCTTTCCAGATAAACCACATTTACAGGGAGTTAACATTTTAAAAACACAGGATTAAACCATTCATTGACACCACCAGGACTGTAGAAGATCTATTAGTGGCTGGGGTTAATTTGCACATATATTTTGCAACATCCAGAGGCATTTAATTGGAGAACTTTACATCAGAAGGAATGAAAAAGCTAAGTCACATCTGGAAAAATGCAGACAATCACACCATGACGCACAGGGTCACTCTAAACAAACACCACTGCATTTGTATTTTGTTGCAATGAAGAGGCTTTGGTTAGTGAGATGGATAGCTCATTTTTGTGGTTTTTCTAAAGAAGAAAGATCCCCTTTAGCCTGTATTTTGTGGCAAGGATTTTGTGTGGGTTCAATGCAACTACTCATTGTAGATGCCCCAGCAGATGGTGGGAAGGCAATTAGAATACACCAAAGCAAATTCTAATTAAAATTTAGGTATTTTAATTTAAAATCTATTTAAATCTGTGACAAACAAAGGAAAATGTTGAAAGTTTAGCAGCATTATTGGTAAAATTTGATTATTATTGACATTGACATAAAATTTGACATTGTTGGTAAAGCCTGACTAGAAGACTAATTTCTTTTCGTAAAAGCTTAGCTATATATTTTTACTCCAGATTTAAGGCTTGTTGGAATGGGAAACTGAGATAATATCCAAAGATTTGCAGATCAGTGTTTTATGGACACTTTTGCAGGACTGAAGGGTTCTCTCTTCATTTTGAGCATTGTAATTTATCAAGGCAATAACCCTTGCAACTCCTTAGTGTGGATTTATGGCATTGTCAAAACATTTGCAGAACGATCACAGGAGAGAGCATGGAACGGTTTCAGAGGGTTTTGTCAGAGCCCAGAGAGAAGCTGTCAGTGTGCTGCCACCTACAGAAGCAGGAGTTCCTTAGGAGCTTTCAGAATGACAGACAGCTGACCAAGAATTCAGCACTCTCATGAATTATCTGCAATGGTACGTGGTTAATAATAGTTCACAGATGACACGAAGTTGACACAGTGGTGGGAAGCAGAAGATGGAATGGCTGTATCCAGAGCTGCAGCTTTCTTGGCAACATCCATTCCACAAAGTGCTTTGTAAGCTGTAAATACAAACCTACACACCTGGAAAGATTGAAGGTGTCTGACATAACTCATCATTGTATCCTGATCTCTTCCAGGGGGTATCACAGAACAAAACATAAAGACTCTGCAGCACAGATGATTGTTTCATAAAAACCTGTCCTATTCTGGACTTTATTTACAGAGAAACAATCAATTGAAGTGAAGAGAGAAGTATTTTCTTTCTGTATACTTTCCAAGAATACACTTTCCATATTTTCATGTTCAGTGTTTAAAGGCTTATAAAACATGAACACAAATTAAGAAAATAGGGGGAAAATATTTTGGTGGCTGAAGAAATTCCCTAATTGAAAGATTGAAAAGGAAGTTTTTCATAAAGAGATAATTAATGTGACCATCACTTAATTAACATGCTTGCATGCGTTCAAAGAAAGAAATACTGAACATCATTTGGCTCTTGTTATAAGCTAAAAAAGTATGAAGCTCTCAAAACAGTTAAAAATACAAAACTAAACTCCTTGATTTTTATTTATGGCCTACACATTGTAACTGTGAGTGGTTAATTATAGGTGAAAAGTACCAAAAAAATAATTTAAAAAATCTCCAATTCTCTGCTGGACTGGATTTTTTTTAGCTGCTAGCATGTAATTTAATACCACTTACTTGATTCAGACAATGGATAAATTAATCAAACACAGAGATATCCAAAGATTAATACTTGAAATTAGTATCAGAAACTATTTAGAGGCCATGTGTATGTGTTTGGTTTTGTTTGCTCTTGGTTCAGTTTGGATTGGCTTGATTTGGTTTAATTTCACAAGTCTGAAAGCCTCTGTTTGAATAAGGGGAAGGTCTACAATTTACAGTTAAAGTAAATATAATGAGGATTCTTCACAACTTAAATTTATTAAATAAAATATTTTTTTTCAGAAATATTACAGTTGTGAGCACTGATAATATTTGGTCACAGACGTACTTCCATACGTAAAATGCATATTTTACATAGCAATATAAATTGATTTTGTATCTTATCTCTTTGTTTTAAATAGCAATATTTTACTTTTTCTCTGCTCCTACTAGTCCTTTTCAGAAGAACATTAACATTGCTGTGATAGGTTCTGAAAACTGTAGTCCTCTTGCACTTGCTTTCTGCATGAGAAAAAATAAATAATAAATAAACATGTAATATGTACAAACATAAAATATGTATTACATGTTTATTTGTGTTCTTTTTTCAGATACAGCAAAATAATCTTCAGAATCAAAAACATATTCTCCTTCCTTTTATGCAATATTTCTGTTACCATTTATTCAATAATTTGATGATAGCAAATACAAGATCCAAATTTAGTTATGAAAGAAAAAAACAAAGTGATTCTCCCTGAAACTGAAACTTTTTAAGTGCAACTTTTTGAACTATTTCTTCTTAATTACTTTCAGTTTAGTTTTAGCACTCTCACTCTAGAAGACTGGTTAAGTTCTGCAAAAGTCTTTGAGAGTATGCTACCATCTTCTGGAAAGAGATGAAAATAGAGCTTTTAACTATTTAAGGTGAAGCAGTTTTGTGTTATCATCATCACTTGCAGACTGTATGCTTATGCTTTCCAAAAGCCATCTGAGATTTTTCTGAACAGGGAAAATATTTCTGAAACCCAAAATATCAAGATTTAACCATGGCTGTTTAAGAAATCTTTCCTTCAGGAGGGAGTTTTTTTTTTATTTCCTCTCTTTAAACTGCACCTCAAATTATATAATTCTTGACATTTTAAGGCTCATTAACAATTTACTTGCACAGCATGAAATCTTTAGAGATTATGTCAATGTTGCTGTAAAAGACCCTCATTTCATCAGCTGAAATTCAGAATTCAGCTCTTTTTATATTGCCATTAACATCAGCCTAGAAAGCAAAGTTCATTTCACATCCAATGCTGCACAGATTTCCAGTAAATGTATCCAAGCTTGTGGGTTGGCCTGTTACAGAGATAAGGCTGTTTATGAAGGTCAGTCTGGAGAGCTGAGGGACTAGATTTAAGTGAAACAAGCCAAAAAGCAAACAACTTTTTGGATTAAATAAACCAATGTAGTGGCTGCAACTGAAACCACATCATCTTTTGAAATTAGAAGTTCTGCTCTATATTAGAAAAAATATGGAGCACTGTAGCCCTTGTATTGATGCTTCTCATATTTAATATTCTGTGTACTGAACATTTTACAGGACACTTTTTAGAAAATTTTTGCTAAGAAACAGCAATCATTCAAAAGGCCAAAAATCTTTGATGTGGACTTTAACCTTTCTTTTAACAATGATTTTCATGGCACATGCTACAGGAGTTTCAGAACTCTTTACTCTTATGAATACTGTTTGCTGAATTTTTTTTGAGATATTTGCTGTAAGAATATGTATCCTGGGATATAATGATAGGAGTGGTATTGAAAGATCTGCACAGTGAACTTGGAAAAAGAAACTCTTTTATTTGAAACTGCTGTGGGAAACTATAACAACATTCTAAGATATCTGTTGAAATTAGACTGGTTAGGTTACCTTATGGGAAAATAAGATTTTAAAAACACAGATACATGTGTAGAATTTCAAGAAAGAAATAAATATTAAAAATTAAGTAGCCATATTTTTGCTTTCAGTATTTCTTTATTTCCTGTTTGAACTGGCAAAGTGGGGCAGTGAGTGAGAAAGAGAAAAAAAGAATTTTTGCTAGTCTATACTTTTAAATTTGCATGTTTTATGCTTTCAAAGTCCAAAGAAAACACTGAAAAAAAAGAAAAGTAGCCGTGCTTTTGTAGGATAGTTACTTTTTTTTCCCCCTGTCTTTGGTGTATGAGAAAAGTAGTAAATATGGACGGCTATTCTTTCACCTGATATTTCATGATTTTTTTGCCTGTATATTTTGCATTGATGACTCACAAACAAAATAGAAATTCAGTATCCTGCCTTTACTCCTGTTGCATGATTTTCACAAGGCAGAACAGAATATTGCAATGATAATAACAATTCTATGGAGGTTGAATGGCTGAAAAGTTATCTGGAATATGAAAATTTGGGGAATTTATTAATTGAAATTTCAGTCTTTTCTTTTGAAAATCTGGGGAACAGGGTTGTACTTAAAAAAATTGCTTGTCATAGGACTTAAAAATAATTATTTTCAGAATAGGAAATATTCAGGTAAGCATAATTCTAAATGCTATAAGGACTGATATATAAACTACATGAAAATTTAGAATAAGTGGAAGATTATTTATTTCAAGTAAAATTCAGATTTGAAGCAGGTGCTATATTTCCATTTGCTGGGCCAAGCAATTTAATAAAAAAAGTAAATCCACACAGCTTTTTTTCCTTTTCCTGTTCTTAAATAATTCAGTGTCCTGTGTAGTTTTTCATTTCATTCCAATTTGTTTATTTAGTTATTTTATAATTAATATTTTCAATTATGGTTATTCTGAGTGTTTTAGCCCTATAAACCATGTGGCATTCTGTCTGTTCAGTAGAACAGGTTTTATCCTGAAACACTGAAGGAAAATACAAGTTCTAGAACTGAAATTTATTGTTTTGATCATTCTACCTTTGAGGTGATTTCTAAGACACTGACTCCAGTTGAGCTGAAGCTCTACTGCTTAATGTTTGGATTAACTGAACATGCAGCGATCATGAACAAACAAATGAAAACTCATTCTGGGAATCACTTGAGCACCAGCAGAAAAAATATTCTCATTATAGCCCCAGATGTAGTGGCATTTCTCCAGGACACTTGGCTTAGAAAACCAAGTCCTGCAAAAACATCAAGGGACTTCTCATGATCACATCATGGGAACTGCTGCACAAACTAAGGTAAGATGGCTGCTTCTAGAACATGCTTATGCAAATATTCCTTCATTTTTAAGATTGATAAGTCACTTATTAAAAGAAAACCCTTACTGGTATTTTTTTTCTTTGCATTATGATGTATTTTTTACATTACCAGGTGAATAACACTGTCAATTTGAATATCAGTTTACTGGGCTACTCCTCTGGGCTTTCTTGCATTATTAAAGTAACAGAACCCTTGTTTTGATAAACCTGTATATCCTGGTATGTTATTTTCCCCCAAAAAAAACATTAGTATTGACTTTTCTTTACAATGTATTTAATATTTTACAATTGGGGGTTTATTAAGAGGAAATAGATTTTAGGAAGTTTAAAGCGTATTAAGATTCTACTTTTTAAATAGTAAAAAAACTTCATTCATCTTTTCATCAACAGGCACATTAACTTCACTAAAATTATTCATGTGTTAATATTTTTATCAATGTTATGGTAATGAACAATTTTACTGCATAATAAGCAATTACAGACTTGGTTATGCTTTCTAGGTATTAATGAAATATGAACATGCATATATTTTTGCATTTTGCTTTGAAAATTATGTTAAAAATCAGTTTTCCCTCATTCAGAAATAAAGGCAAAAGCAGTAAGAGAGGAACAAATTGAATGACTAAGACCAGCAAAAATGGAAAATTATTTTCAAGGCATGACACAAGAAGAGGGAATAACTAGAAATGCATTAGAAAGGTTCCTGAAGTAAAACTAAATGTTAAAAGAAGTTTCATTTTGCAATGAAAGATGATGTCATGTAGTATAAACACTGGTACCAGGTATGCAGCATGATCTTCCTTCACGAGGAAATGCTAAAATGACTAAATGTGCACATTATGATGTCAGAGTTTCAGGGGCATATTAGCCCCAGACATCATCCACCAACACATGGGCATGATCTGTGTCAGCACTCCCCTTGCTCTGGAAAAGCAGGCACTTCAGCTTGGATTGCTTTAGCACCAGCAGGGGATTTGTGTATTCCAGTTCCTGTGTGCGTCAGTGCTTGGGGTGTTGGCTGGGGAGACTCAGAGCTTGGGGATGTCAGATCAGCTGTGCCTCAGCTGCCTGTGTGTAAAATGGCAATGCAGCCCCTCTCTGCAGGGATGAGTCAAGGGTGATGCATTCAGGTTTGCTGCTGAAGCACTGAGGCCAAAAGGGCTTCAGGAGCTCCTCAGTGAATGGGTGTGAAGGGAGCAGGACAAGGCTCCTTCTATCTGAGGTGATGCCCAGGCAGGCAATGAGGGGGCACAGAGAGAAAGCAAAGGATAGACAAAAGCAAAGGCTGCTTCTCATTTGCTTTCAAATGTTTCAAATTTTCATCACTGAGCAACTTTTTACCCAACCTGATTTAAATAGGAAAAGGGGGGATGGTTTTAAACAAAAAGATGAGAGATTTAGATTAGATTTTAGGCTGAAGTTCTTTAATCAGAGAATGGGGAGGCACTGGAACAGGTAGCTCAGAGGAGCTGAGGATGCTTCACTCCTGGAAGTGTTCAAGGACAGGCTGGATGGAACTCTAAGCAACCTGGTCTAGTGGAAGGTGCCCCTGCCCATAGCAAGGGGTTGGAACCAGAGGAACTTTTGAGGCCACTTCCAAGCCCAATAATTTTATTCTTTCATGATTATATGACTATAGTTTTATATTAGCAAGTGGCTTTAAAAAAAAAATTACATATTTAATAGTAGAAAAGGAGTGTCCAAAACAGAGATGTTCAATAGTAACAATTGCTAAAAATTTGTCAAATGAGTTGAGTATCGTCTAACCTTGAAAGAGAAGCAACACTAGAAAAACTGAAAACTGTCAAAAGAACATCTTTTTTGGATTTAGCTAAATATTTTATGTGCAGAAAAGAGATTCCTTTAGACATTATTATTTCAGTTACAATTATAAAATAAAATATTTTGAAATATTGCATTTTATGAAAAATACTAAGACTTTCTCTCTCTTTTTTTGTTTGGAACAAAACCAAACTTCATAACTTCTAGGGCTTCACAGAGTTGTCTAGTAATAATATATGTGATTAAACTTTTCATACCTCCACTTTTAATGAAGCATTATAATCATAAAGGTTCAAAATATGTTAAATGTTGTTTAGGATGCATTTGGATACTCAGTGGAGAGATAACTTTTTTAGTTTAATTAATAACTTGACTGAGTAACGGAAGAGGATTTACACATTAATGGTGTTCCCTGAAGGATGGAATAGAAACCTTATATGGTTATAAAAGCCTGGTTCTTTATTGTTCACCAAATGCAATTTGTGTGGAGAAAATAATGGGGAGTGTTCACTATGGAGTTACTTGTGTTTGTGGGAAAAAAAATTTTCCAAATTAGAAATAGCTGTTAAGTAATTTATTGTGAGTTGTTTATTTTTCTTACAGCCTTCAGTAATTATCATGAATACACTGTAGGTAAAATATAGCAGTAATGCATCAACTTTTTATAAAGCTAATATTTTTTAATAGTTTTTCCAGATAGTCACTGAAATTCAAGATATGATCTATTTATATTAAGCAAATCTTGAAGTGAACTATTGGAGATTGCCATCAGTACATGGAACAATCTTTTCCTATGGAAATGTTCCACACATTCAGTTTATGAGCATAGCTGGCCTCTCCAGTCTCTGGCTTGCTCTACATTTCCTTGTATTTTGCATTCCCATGAATGAGAATGAGCTATTATTTATTCTTGGCTCTCCCAAGAATGGAGTGAAGGATTAACTTAACTTTTGCCCTCGGTGTCTCCACCTCCTCCAGTCAGAGCAGATGTCACAGGCATGTTCTTACTTTCAGCCATCCTTATTATGTCTTAATCATGTTCTGAACTTACTCATTCCCAGGAGTCAACAAAGAGTAGTCAAGCAGTAGGAGTAGTTATGGGAAAGAAGAATAAATAGTGCAGATGTCAGGAATTAAATCTAGACCATATTTAAAATGTCTCTTGCCTCTCCTGGAACTCAAATCTCAACTGTTCCCTTCAGAGCCCCAGTCCAATTGTTTAAGTGTTCTGGCATCAGCCCTGGATGCAGCTCCAAACCAGCAGAGGGGTTGCTCAGCTCTGGGGCATGCCCGGGTACCTCAGAGCAGCCTCACCTCACTGATGGGGTTGCAGAGACTCCCATGAGCTACCCCAGGGACCACCACCTTGCTCTGCAGTCCAGTCAGGACCTGGGCTTTAACAGAGGGAACGAGAGAGGAGGTAATCAGCATGGTGTCATAAAATATCCTGAGTTGGAACAGACTCACAAGAATCATTGAATCCACTTCCTGCCCCTGCACAGGACGGTCCCAAGAACCACACCATGTGTCTGAGAGCATTGTCCAGGCTCTTCCTGAAATGTGCCCTTGAACTCTGTCAGGCTTGGTTGGTGTTGTGACCAGTTCCCTGGGGAGCCTCTTCCAGTGCCCAAACACCCACAGGGAGAAGAATCTTTTCCAAGTATCTAACCTACACCTTCTGACAGCTTCAGGCCGTTTCCTCAGCTCCTGTCACTGGTCACCAGAGAGAAGATCAGCATCTGCCCTTCCTCTTCCACTCATGAGGAAGTTGCAAACCACAATGAAGTTTCCTCTCAGGCTCTTCTTGTCCAGGCTGAACAGACCAACTCACTCCCCACACGGCTTCCCCTCAAGGCTCTTCACCATCTTTGTGGCCCCCTTTGGACATTTTCTAAGAACTTCATATCTTTTTTATATTTTGGCTCCCAAAACTGCACACAGGATTTGAGGTGAGCCCACAAAACAGAAAGTGACAATCACCTGCCTCGACTGCTTGGAGTGAAGAATAGGAGGGAACAGCAAAAAGAAATAGAAAAAACAAGAAGTGACCTGGTAACCAGGGAGAGGAGGAATTCTGCACGGTGGAGAAGCCGTGCAGGAGAGCAGGGCTCCCATCACCTGTCCTAAACCTGGCATGGAATTATGGAATTCCATCTGGCACACGCTGCTGGTTTGCTGTGTGGCCACCAGATGCCACCAGTGAACCAGGAATGATTTTTTTTAAATTTTTTTTTTTCCCCTCAAGAAGCAGCAGAAGGCATCTGCTGGACTCTGGGAGCATTCGATGTGGTTCTTTTCTTCTTCTATGAATACTTTTGGGTTCCTTCTGTGAAGGTGACAAGAGTATTAAATTTCAGACACTTAAAAATTCATAGCACAGACGTGAAAATATCGAAGACACTGGACCAAATCTGTGCCTTTAGTTATAGTAAGCCTTTTCAAAATATTTTAACTCTTAAGCTACTTTATTCTTCTTGCTAAGAACTGGCTAAGCAACATGTTCTAATCAATGAACAAAGCCCATAAAAATTATTTACATTTTGACCCAGTGTTTGATTCAATTACCTCTTCCTCTTTTTCCTTTTCTTATTTTTTCTTTTTTCTTCTTCTTTTTCTTTTTTTTCATTTTTCTTTTTTTTTTTTTCCTTTTCTCTTTCTTTTTTTTCTTTTCTTTTTTTTTTTTTTTTTCAAATTGGGAGCAAAGATAATTTTCTTCTATTTTATATTTTATTTATGTATATGGAATCATGATTGAGACTCAGTTAAGCTTAACTTTGATAAGGTTATTTTTATGGAAGTCTTTCATCAGCAACTCTGGGGAATTTTAACCTGACATGAACTTTGATAAATTTTGTATTTGCAGGAAAAATTATACAAAATCCATTTGGAAACATTAGCAGGATTGACTTTGAAATTACAAATTTTGTTCACTTCAGCTCTAAATAGCTAAATGAAATATGCTAACAGTATAATAATTAGTAATTGAAATTCATGTCTTATTTCCAAACCTATGAATAGTTCAGTTGTTATATTATTGGTTCTTTTGGAGTTTAATAACAGGCACGCAGTTATGTCTATGATAGTAAAGCTATTGTAATACATACATTAGAATATCAAACTTGTTAATCATCAGAGAATACAGTTTATACATTCATAATCCAGAACTAAAGATATTCTGCTCTTGACCACTTCATCTTGAAAAGAAACTATCAATATCAATCATATATAAGCTCTTTTTTACAGATGATAACACTGACATAATTTTAACACTCTGGAATGATTTGCAGCAGGCTCAGGATGTTATTTTCAGCCTTGGTGTTAATACTATAAGCTGCTGATAAAAAAGTACCATTTTCATTCTGCAAAATTCTTCACTAAATGCCCAGAGTAGAACAGCAGTGCAAACCATCTGGTTGGCACAATTAAATCTCCTTAATTAAACAGAGAGATGTTTGATCCATTATTAGATGTTCACATTTAAAACTCTCCTTTCAGCCACCATTGGAACATGATCTCTATTTTTTTTCCTTCTCTTACACTGAAGCAGCAAGTGGATCTCTGAAAGCAGGTTAAGTTTTAAGGGAAGCAGCTGGCCTTGGGACAAAACCACACAAAGCTCTTGTTGGTTGTTTTCCACTGAAGCTGTTTTCCAACAGGATATTGGGTTTTCTTTAGAAGGACATTTTTTGGAAGGTGCCTGCTTTCTGTAGACAATTTAATCTTTTATTTTTGTTGGAAAAAAGAGAACACCTGACAGCTGAAAACCCTTTAGCTGAAAACAAAACAAAACAGAGACTTGGAAATGCCCTCCAGTGCTTTATGTGATGTGTCCAGCTCAGACCATCCCCTGTACTGCACCCCAGCATCTGGACTGCAGGGTGGGGAGGCACTGCATTGCAAAAGCAGGAAAAGGGGCAATCCCTCACTTCCATAAACCCTAAAGGGAGATTCTTAAGCAATTCTTTTCAGGTTCCAACTGAGGTTTGTCATGAATAGACTCAGATGTTTTCTTCTAGATTTTTTTTTTGTTTTGTTTAATTAGGAAAAGCATGTATTTTGTAACTTTTTCTGTTATTTAGTTTCAAGAACCTTCCTTGCACAGAACAACTCAACCGACTAGAGCCAGGCTGGGATAATACCATCCTGGGTGTGGGACAGGGGAAAATCTGGGGATTTGAGGGGAACTGGGCTTGAACAGAGCCTGAGAGCTTGAACAGAGCCTGAGAGAAGTGTGCAGGCCTGTGGGGACAGGGACATGGCAAAGCCCAGCCAGGATGGCAGGTCAGTGAGCTGGGCTCCAGCTGAGCGGGGCAGGTGTCCAGAGATGGGCATGGCTGCAATGGTCAGGGGTTGGTGGATTGATCAGGGTGGGAGCACCGGATTGCAGATGCAGAGACAGTGCTCTACTGAGGGAGACTGGGACCAAGATCCCAGAGAGTGGCTTAGGATCCTGGTGAAATGAAGGACCACAGGAGATAAGGGCAGAGCTTTGAAATGTTTGGACAAGCAGAAATGCAAGTTCTGTAACAGGAAAGTCAAGCAACTCCTACCTGTGAGAACCACAGGGAAGCTTTTTCTTGTCTGTCAGTCAGGCTCAAATGTATCTTTTCCTTGCCAAAAATTTTGCTTTTGGACTAGCTGTACCTATCACTTTCACAAGACTCTTCTCTTTTGTGTCTCTAATATTCTGGATTTAATTTTAGCCCTAATTCTAACTTTTTTCCCCTGTCTAAATCACAGTATTGTTCACCTAAAACCATCCACATGACTGTTATTAGATAAATCTGTTTCATCCTCTCCTCCTTCAGAGCTAGTTGGATTTAGTTCATTTGCAGCTAACAAATGCCATCTAGTGGTTCTTTTGGGCTTAATTGAGCATCTAGTAAAATACAGCGGCTTGGTGTTGAATGAATAAGAATTATAAGCGCTTAATACAGAAAAGGGGACTCTGCACTTAAGGCAAGGTATCTCACAGGTTTTGTATAATAAGAAATAAATAACTGCATATTGATCTGGTTGTGTTGATGTATGATGCTTCCTTGCCATCCATACTAACTACATAACCATCAGTACTAATCAAGTTAGTGCAGCCACGTTCCATTTTCTGAATAAAATTTCCATATGCCCAGGGAAACCTCTCCACACACTTGGGACTATTTTTTTTCTCACTCTTGCAAACAAACATTGTGATTAATGGAAAATGTTTCCATGTAATTAAGCCAATGAGTCAGTCATTCAATTAGTGCAAATTCATTAAACAAAGAAAAATTTCCAAACCAGAGATTTGCATAAGTCATGAAGAGCTGCTAAAAGTTTTGGAATCCAGAGATGAAAGTCTACCTATGAAAGAAGTTGACTGTAGAGATTACAGGGATTTGTAAAGTCATGATCTGTACTGGGCAGTAGTTATAGAGAGAAGTTATCATTCCTCAGGATTATAATGTAGAAATTTGAAAGAAGTACATATTCACAATATACAAAATTAACTCTCCTGCATTGCTGTAGGATTTTAACCACAAGTGCATATGAGTTGAAAAATGAGCTCTGACAAATTCATCTGGCATGGATCCAGGAATGTTGTGCATCATGCCTGGATGAACTCTCTATCTCAGGATTTCCTACAATGTTTAAGGTAGGCAGGGTCTCCATTACAAAAAGTTAGCCTATGTTTGTCTCACTTTAGGTAATTTCTGCCTGAGAAGTAAGTTACTGGTAAAAGGCTCTGGACTTTGCTTCAGTCCTGGATGTCAGTTCTGACAGTCTTATCTGGCTTGGAAACATTGTAAATACTGACTGATTTAAGAGATTTCCTAAATGAAGTGCATATAATCCTTTACCGGAAGGTATCAAATATCCACAATTTTTATACATTATATGCACTGTATATACACTCATTCATTAAAATTCTGACCTATTTCACACTTCCCCTTTTAACTTTTACTTCTTTTTCCTTTTCCATGTCTTTATCCATCTCCTTCCCAACTTGATTAAACAGACAAAAATGCTCTCCATACTGAGATAAGCATCTCATTTGCCAAAGTGTGGTGTATGAATACGGTGATAAAATAAAACAATTTTGCCTGTTCCTACTTTGTGTATAATAAACTCCAGAACAAAGATAGCAAGTAAAATTACTCTGAGGTTTGCCCTTCATGACCAGCTTGATGAGTCACTTTTCACACAGCATAAAGAGCACCTGCCAGGTGAAAAGATGAAGATCATGAACTTCTTCACTGTAGTTCCTGTATGCTAACTCTAAAGAGAAACAGAGCAGTCTCTTAATCTCAATTTATCCTTAAATAGCTTACATTCCCACAAAATGAGGTTAATTTATAAGAAAAGTAAATTACTGAATGTGGAATAATAGTGCACCCATGTCACCTGTGATTTCAGTGAGAATTAAGTCACTCAGCAGTATTACAACAGGTCATGTCTTTCCATAGGTTGGAAATCCTGAACAGTTAGCAGCCATCAGCATAATGTGACACAAAAAAAAAAATTGATGGTGAGTTCAGTAGTCATCCTGGTTCTGTGGAGGTGACACTTGTGGCCTCTGACTGGGAAGTCAGAAATGTCTTTATGTTTCTTTAGTTTCCACTGAGCCAACACTTACACAGGGGCCAGCCCAGGGGGGATCAATGGTGGCAGCAGGGACCTGGCAGCTCATCTTTGCTTTGGGGAAAACCACAGCCAGATAAACTTTTGATTGTACATACGCTGTGCTCACTGTTGAACTGTTTGTATCGAAACAACTTCAGGCTCAAAAAAGTCTTTCTGCTATGTAATTTATAGGAGAATCAGGAAATGCTTTGAGAAAACATGCAAATTTTTTTTCTGTATAAAAGCCATAGGTGAGAGCATTCCAGCTTAGATGGGCAAGGCCAAGATGTGATCTGTCTTATACCAGAGTATATCAAGAGAGGTCTCTATGCAGTCCTTTTCCTGTGGCTGCGTGCTTTGTCCCTTCTCAAAGAACGCGGATGAAGTAAGGGATAGATCTGAGCTGTCAAGTCCTGCCAAAGTCCAGAATCCATCAAACCCTCTCACCTCTTCTGACCCTTCTTAAATACATTTACTGCCTCTTCTAAGGTAAGTTTAATGCAGTATGTGTTTCTCTGCTTGACAGGAGGTTTTGTTACTTAGTAAGTTAAAGACCATAAGCAGAAGAAGAAGAGGTGGTTAAAACTCATTCTTGCCTGGGGAGGTTTGAAAGTTTAATGTCCTGCCTCCTGGCAAGGCCCATGACTGTGATGATGGGAGGTTTATAGGTTATTCCTGCTCGTAGGGCTGGGACACTGGGCAGATGCATTGCCTGGCCCATCCAGCCCAGCACTGTCCTCTCTGTAGCTGCAATTGCCCTCCAGCCCCCATCCCAATTTCACAGTGCTCCTGAGCCACTCTTCATTCCCCTGGGAAATCTACCTGACCCTGCTGTAGGACAGCAGTCATGTACCACCCTGGGGAAATACAAAAATTAGCAAGAAATCTTTTATGTAGATTTTCTTGGTTTACTTATTATTTCCTCTTACTTTATTCATGTGATTTCTCAAGAATTCAAAGTATCAGAGTCTTGTCTGAAAAGAGTGATTGATGCAATTCTACATTAAATACACTAAACCATTCATGAGGTTAAAAGGATAACATAATAAACACATTTCCCAAACTCACACTTGCTCAACTGTTTACATTCATATCTGTAGAAGAAACAAAATCTGACTAATGGACTACCCTGGTAGTTTTCATATTAACTGATCAAATCCCCTTTTCTAGACATGAATGCCATAACATAAGTTAAATGTATATTTTATGAAGTTGTCATGATTTTTATGGTGGAATCAGGGTCACTAATGAGCTTCAGTTCCATTTGACCTGCATAAGTGTAGAAAGAGCCTTTCAGAATACTTTCCCTGTATTTATCCCCATCTTCAATATGTTTAAATAAGCAGTTGAAATAACAGCCACAGTTAAATTAAAAAAAAAAAAACAAAAAAACAAAAAAAAAAACAGTAGGGGCAAAAATGTGTCAGATAAGCAGGTTACATTTATGGTAAATGATTTTCCATATATTCAGATGGATACAAATACTCTAAAGCAAATAAGATATTTCAGGAATCTTGAAAAATTTAAAAGCTTTCAGAATTTGGTTCAGAGAGGATAAATGGAAAGTTGAAAGTCTAGTCACACCTGCTGATTTAATATATGCTGTCATAGTGTACTGTAACTACAGAAATAAGATATGATGAGTCAATGCATCTCCTGAAAAGAATGAAAATAATGTGATTCTCAGCATTATGTATAAGACACCCTTTTGGAATGGGAAGATATGAGAGACTTGTGAACCATATTAAAAAAAAAAAAAGCAGAGATTTTAAATATTTATGTGATTCGAATATGAAAAATTGAATGAAATGGCAGTTTCTAGGAATGGGAGGCTTAAGAAATAGTTCCTATTCAATTAAATGATATCTGAGTAATTTCTCAGAGCAGGGATCAACAGCAAAGGTTTTAGAAGTAGGAGGAGATGAACAATGTTTTAAAAGCCTTGTAATACATTCATTTCTGTTCTGGTACAATGTCAGCATTAAAAAAAGATCTCTCTGACTGTAGAAAAGGCTATTAAAAATAGCAGGTACCTTTTGTGCCTCTGCAAGACCATGATTGGTAAATACCTTTTAGACACCAGTCCCCAAATTCCCTGCAAAGATTGGAAGCATGTAAGGTATAGTATTTTAAATCCAAGCCTATGATTAGGAAAAGATAGTTGTTTATAACACTTTAAAATGGGTTTAGATACTGATATGGAACAGGGAAATGAAATACCAGCCTGTTCACCACAGACAATATAAAAATGTTAAGAACTACTGTGAAAGAGGTGATTAAGCAGTCTGCATCAAAAAATCTGTACAGACATGTAAGACAAGCAATTAATCCCACAAGTTCAAATAACAGATATTTTAAAAGGTTTGAAGCTCAAAAAATAAAGGAGAGATGGAAAGCACAATGACATTTAAAGCACTTTAACAAAACTATTTTTAAATTGAGTTGTAAAGATGTTTATTGCAAGACAATGCATTTGCTAAGCATGAACAGGATGACGCAGGCCTTCCCTTTCTCTAAAAACCACAAAAACTCTCTTCCAGCTGAGCAAACAAGATTTTTTAATTTTATTTTTTTTAATAATAGGTGTAAGGGTTCTACAGAAGTAAATTAAAAGCAAGGAGTTTTATCACTCCACTGAAAGAGTTTGAAAGTTGATCCACATGCTTTTGAGGATACCAGTTGGCTAAACATAACTTGTGAAAATGGTAATTAGTACAGAATTTTCTTATTCTCAATGACAATCTGATATATGCTGGAGTATGGTCAGGTACACAGACACACAGCAGTTCTTTGGGATCTCTATTTAAGGGCAGAATATGGGGTGTTGTCACAGTGCTGTCACATCTAAGGTTTGTGAAGTTGGATAATTGAGGATCCTTCCTGGAAGTGATGCCTTAAGTTTTAGCTCTCAGGTTTTTCAGATTCTGAGCTGCCTAGGGGTGTAGTTCTGAGCCTCATATTAGGTGTTAGTGTGCTCTCTTCACAGAGTAGGGAGACAAAACAAATCCTTTTCCTGCTGAAGACCAAGGACAACTGTTACAAGTTTTCAGGCCCAAAATCATAAACAGTAGAGTGTGGAGAGAAAATGAGAAGGATGGGACTTCATAACCTGAAGCTGTAATTGGACAATTAATCCCAATACGCAAATGGACCAAAACTTTATAAAAGTGTGAGACCTTGTGACTGGTCAGCCATTTTGTGACCATTTTGGGTCCATCTTGGGTGTAGCCCCTGCCAGGCTCTTGTACTGCCCAAGGTGTTTCCTTTGAGGCCTTTTAGTAAATATCTACTTTATTGTCTTAGCTCTGTCCAGTCTCTGTTCCAGGTCAGCCTTGCCAAGACATCAGCAGCTATGCCGTTGTTCTGTGTAAGCTGGAAATTACTGCGGTGGGATGGTATCCAAACCACTCCTATGACTCCTAGATTAGCATCAAGACTGCTTTTTTCCTATCTTCAGCAAAGCAGGTGAAAAATAGCATTTTATTTAATTAAGAATTTGGCTTTTTTAATACTTTAAAGATAATACTTACATTGACTGTAATCTCTTGGTTGGTCACTATCAGGGAATATCTATATGCATGGTTGAGAGTGAATCTTTAATAAATAAACTGATAAAACATGGCTGTGACTGATTAACAAAATAGATCTTGGTCAAAATTTGAATGAGAGTATTAAACAAGACTAGAAAACATACAGTGAACAACTAGTTACTGCATAAAGGCAAAATTCCTCTGGAAATGGGAGCGCATGATCATGAATCATCTTACCCCTGAGTAATGACAATAAACTACTTTCCTAAAGAAAATCTTTTGGTATAAGAGAAACTGTAACCCATAGGGGTTGAGAAACCTGCAACGTTAGAGATTCTATCTTTAGGTTAAACCTAAATTCTTGCTGACTGAAGTAATTTAGGCAGCATTTAAAAATACTGTGCTCAAGAAAAAAAAATGTTTTGCCTCTCTCAGGACTGCTTGAAACTTCCACTGACACCTTTCAATTCCTTTCAAGCTCTCTTCTTTACAGGAATTTAAGGGTGCTTTTATACCAAGGGAATGTTGAGGCAGAAATTCAATAAATGATAACCTAAATATTAGACTTCATTTTTTGTCAATGTATATTTATCATTTTGCAAAGAATGGAGTGTAATTATTAATCAACTTTATTGGGGTCATAAAAGCCCTGATCAGAGAAATGATTTGTCCTTGGCTGTCCAGCTGCAGAAACATAATCCAGAGTCCTAAATATTGATGCCCAGAACATCCAATCTTCCATGTCTTTTGTACCAGTTTTAAAAGTCTTCTGGCCGAAGATGAAAGATGGTGTAAAAATATTAAACTATACAATTAAAAGGCACATTTTTCTAGTTCATATGCAGTAGTCTAGGATGGAGGTCCCTGCCTCACACATGTTCCATGTGATGGGAGCTGTCTTGAACACTGCATTGATTATTTTTTAAAAGAAATAGATTAGCACATTACTTTATCCCACTTTTGTAGCAATACTTTCTAGTATTTATTTTTAGTAATGCACTCATATTGCATGACACTGTTGCAGCACAGTAAGAGAATCTTTTATATTGCCATGTCCTTAAGCTCTTGTAATTCAAGATCAAAAATGCTGCATAGTCTTGAGAAAACTCATGAGGTGTGAGAGTTGGATGAAAGCTGATGAATGCTACATCAAGCTTGAGCTCTGTCATATTCATTTAAGCATGGTGTAAAGCTGATGTATTGTTGCAAATATACACAGAAAGGGAGATATTTTTAAAGAATAAATTTTTACAGGTGGATGTTATACTAGATTTGAATGAGATCTCTGTTCATGTCTAGATACAAGCTATTCACTCTTAGACCAGGACTTCTTGTTATTGTTTTCTTTGTGCATCAAGACCTGTGTCTTGCATAGAGTTTTGGATGGGAGACACAATCTGAGAGGCTCTCATCTGAGAGTGCTCCTGCCTTATCAATGCAGCTCCATCCTCACCGAATCTCTACTGTTAGATAAAATCCTGAGACCCTTTTTTTATTATTTAATCTCATCAAAACCATTTCTCACTGACTTTTTGGTACCATGTTGTTCCAAGGCCTACAAGAGTGCAATAGCACATACTTTTTTTTGCTGCAGAAGTGATCATTTTAAGAGACTCCTCCCTCCTCATCTATGCTTTGGATTTATCACACCCCTGAGTCACATTATACACTGGAATAAACACTGACTCCAGAAAAAAACAAAAACCCCCAAATTAAATCACTGGAGACAAGAGTAATTCCTTATTTCACTTCACAACCTGGCACATAAAATGGGCAGGGAACTGCAGCCCAAGGTAGCAGCCAGTGGTTGGGAATAGGCAGCAATATTGACAAAAAACTGTAACGTGGAGACAAAATATATGCAAAATAGTACCATTAAAAGAAAAAATTAGTTTGAAATGGTTGGCTGAGAAAATTTTACTGCAATAAAGGAATCCACAGGAAATGTGCTAGGTCACTACTTCAGCATTTTGGGCTTAGCATGAATTTCTTACTTATGAAAATTTATACAGCAAGAGGGCACAGAATGAACTTTCATTTTGTTTCTCAGTAGATTGGTCTGAAGGTTTTCCTTAGAGAAAACAAAGAAAATAGCAGCAAACTCACCCAAGACTTAATTTATCAGGAAGAGTCCAACAAAGTGGACTCTTAAGAAACAATTTAAAGAGAACAGGTCTGAGGTTGCACTCCTGTATAGCCCAGCTGCTAGCATTACCAGAGGTCAAACTTAGTTTGTTTTCAGCATGTTTCCTTGCACAGATATTAGTCTTTGTCTTTAATTTTGGCTATGTCTCTATTTTCCTAGTTCAGGTTAATCTAACAGACCATCTGTCTTACTATTTCTTTAACAAACCTCAACAACCAACATTTAGAAGTCATGGCATTTGAAATGCTTTTCTTTGGGTCAATTTGTTAAATGGTTTCAGATTAAATAAACAAAATCATAGTCTGCTATGCTTCCAAGAGTGTAAATTTATTTAAATAGAATATTTGTTATTTTGGGGTAAAACCAGCAAGTCATACACTTAACCTCTGTAAGAAATTATAGATCTACAGAAGTTACACTGGTTCTGTTCTCTGAAGGCCTGACAGAGAGCTGGTTACATGATCCAGACACATTTTAGATATTTCTTCTTCTTTGCCATGGGTTTCAGGTGATCAGAGTGGGAAACAGGGTGTTTTAATGAACATACATAACAGGCGGGGCTATAATGTTATATAACATAATAACATGGTGTTATTTATTCATAATAAATGAATTTATTATGTTTTTTTTTGTCCTTCTTGATGTGACCTAATCTGACTTCTGCTGTTAATTTTCAGATGATATTATATCTAGTCCTTCAGATGCTTAAGATCAGACTCAAGGCCAGGTTCATAAAGAAATGTGGATTTGAGGTACGGTGTAGAGGACCCAAGTTGCAGGCCCCAAGGTAAAAGCCTGTTGTGCCTGTGACCATAACTCTCTGTGAGGCCTCACAATCTGTTTTATACAGTTCTCTGGCTCTTCCATGTATTGCATGAGAGCAAGATTTGCCACAACATTTTCCACAAGTGGTGCACATGGTGTCTGAACTAGTCAACATTGAATGCTGCAGAGGGCTACTCTGTCACTTTCTCCAGCTTAGGCACCATTGTGTTATGAAGGTTCAGAGTCTGAAACAGATTTATGTGTTTTTGTTAAATATATATATTTTTTCTCTTAAAAAATCTCTACTTTTTCTTTTCCCCAAGAGTGGTTAGAGCAGTGCATAGAAAGCCAAAGCTCTAAGATACTGTCCCTTCTCCTGTCTCATTGCAATGTATCCTGGTGGGTATCTCTCACATAAGAAGAGGGGTAGATGAAAATGTACACTGACTATTCTGCTTGTCAAAATTGAGCCACTAAGCATCCAGGAATGAAAAATTCATGGGCTCAGAGACAGTGTGTGGTTGACTGGACTTCTGGCCAATTCTTGTCTCTATAGCTCTTATTTGTTAAGTAGGGAAAGGGGACAAAGAACTACCTCTATAAAAAGAAAGATTCCTTTAAAAGCTGGGGACTGACCTCAGTTCATGTAGTTAAGGATATGTGTTCAAATTTTTGTGCACAAATCCTGCATGTTCTTCCTCTTGTAGAATTTATAGGGATACAATCAAGCTCTGCTCTGCATGTAACCCCTACTAATGTCAGTGGTCATCTTCTTACTGGTATCTAAAATCGGATTTGGGCCTGTAGAAATGTAGGATTTGCTCATATAAGTTTATAAATCTCTCTATTTTAGAAAGCATTTTTAAAAAGAGAAAGAAATCCTGAATGTTTCAATTTTTATAACCAAAATAGGATGGTACAAATTAGCTTTTTTTTTTCTAGACATTGAATTTACCAAATCTTTAAAGAAAAGAAAGTTTAGTAGGATATCCACATATAATTTTATTACAAGCAACACAAAAAACCAACAAAACCAACAGAAGTTGGTCCAAGTGTTTAAACTATCAATGCTTTAATAACTTTAATTATGCTTTAATACCAGGAATGAATACAAAGTTTCCATAAATCCCATATGTAGAATTTTATTCTTTTTTTTCACACTATAGAAGTCAGTCCCATAAGATTTTATTCATGTTTAAAATTAAATTATTTAGTTTCAAAATATTAGAAAAAGAATTTCTAAATAGAATAACTGCATGAAACAATATAATTTTATTTAACAGATCATTTTCCATAAAAACTATCAAGTACTTTTACAGTCTTTGATAACAAAATCAGAACTAATTCCTGCTCCTTTTTAAAGATAAGAAGGGGTTGTGTCAGTATCTCTGTTTGATAGGATTGATGATATTACAGATACTGTAAATGTAACCATGCAGCACTTCTTCAGGATGTTTTCTTCTCCCCATCTGAGTTTGTCTTTAGGTCTGCTGACTTAGTATTTCTGTTAAAATAGTGTGCTAAGAAAATTGGTAATTTTGTTGCTATATGTTTCATGACCAAGGTCCTGTTTGTGTGCCTGTCCTTCTTTCTATTTGGATACAAAGTGCTGGGAGATCTACCAGAAACTTAAGGCACATCTTAATTGACCCTTTATTTTAAAGCAAATTTTCAATAAAAGACACTTCCTTTTCTTTGCTGCATTGAGCTTTTTCAATAGCTAGAAAAATATTAGAAAGTTGTAGTACTTTCAAGAGAAATTGCTACTGAAATCAAATTTCAAAAAAAGGGTTTAGTTCAACAGAGAGTAGAAGAGATCATCAGATGTAAGTTTAATAACATTGTTCATGTATGAGAATTATATTCTAAGTATATGCAAAATTTCTTCCTAGAAAGAAACCCTACTATATGCATGCAGAGGAAATTAGTTTACCAAGGACATGGTTCAATTATTCATGTTCTCTTTGGTCCAACAATTCTGACATGAATTGTGAATCACTCCTGAAAATTTACAAGTACTACAGGCAAGCCATAAATTTTCAGATAAAAGAAGCAGCTGTTGCTGCAGAAATCTGGTTTTACTACCCTTCAGCAGAATAGTACACAAAGTTTCAATAATGGAGGCAATATAGGAATTATAAAGATTTTGGTTTAGAGGCATATTGCATTTCCCAGAATCACCAAAAAATTCCAGTTCAATATTATTTGTGAACATAAAAGCAGCTCTATAAATGTCTCCTGTGAGTATTTAATAAAATGGAAACTTTTCAAAGTTGTCCAAGACGTTGCAGTTGACAAGGAAATCAAAGAAGATTGTTTTGAATCTTACAGCAAGCCAGTAGCAATAAACTAATATAATTTTACAGTGATTTTTCCTATGACTGCATTAAAATTATGTTGTAATTCCCAAGTGTCTGGATAAAATGAGGGTTTTTTACCATTCAATCACCAATAAATTATCTAAGCAGATGGAAATACTTTAATCTCTTCTTATTGTTTTTGTCTCATGCTGGGTACAATATATGCTCAAATTAAAAGCTCAATAGCCAAACAGGCCAAAATTCTGATATTAAAAAAGCCCAAACAAACAAACATAAAAGAGTCAAAGGCCATTCACCAAGAGCTTTTGTTTCCCAAGAGTTCCAAAAGCCAGAGCATCCTCCTGTAGTTCTAATTTAAGAAATTTGAGTAGTATGTATTTGAGTCACAGATTATTTTGAAATGTTTTCTAGGGGAAGAATCATTTATGTATTCCAATCACACAGCAGCAGCAGCAGCATGAAGTACAGCAGAAAATAAGTAAAACAAGAAATATTACGAAGATCTACCCAGGACAAATAACTCTAGCCACTACACAAACAGGTGCTCTCCTTTGCATTACAGAAGTAGAGGAAGAAAAAAGCTCAGTAGATGTGACCGTGTTTTCTCTGTCTGTGGATGACATCCTGCTTACACAGTTTGAGTCACCATTTTTTTGATGAATCCAGAAAAATAAGTTAGGAAGTGTGGGCTTCTGTAATTCACAGGCTGGGATATGTGTGTCAGGAAAGTTTTCAACAGAAGTCTTTTTACTGGGTAACATAAGCTTGTAAAATTAAGTTAGAATTTAGAAATTGGGTGGCTTGTTTTGTTTTTTGGGGTTTTTTTTTTTTTGGTTTTTTTCCAAAATAATTTCTTAAAATATATTTCTGGTATAAAGAGGAAAGTTGTAGTGGAAAATAAATATAAAGAAAGTGGATCCAGTTGAACCTATTTCCCATATGCAGGGTCAGCCTTGTACAGCCCACACTGGTCTAGCTCTTGAATCCTTCTCTTATTCTTCCTCTAGACCAGTGAATAAGCAATTATTCTCACACATGATCCTCTTCAGAAGAAAACTCTGATGTACACAGTTAACTTAGCCTGAGACAGATTTAATGTTCACTCTGTACAAGAACACTTGTGGAACAATCTGTCTTATACACAGAGCATTTGCTCTTTGCCACTTTCTGTGGTTCATTTTCATCAGCTAAAGTGATAGATTAATGATGTATCAACAGTCTCTCTGCAGGGACTTGACTGTGGATTTTCTCTGTGCTGAGATATGCCCTAGACAACAGACACTTCTGATCCTGTCGAGAGGGGCAGAGAGGGAGTAGTGACAGAGAACAAAAGAAACTGGTAAGTTTATGCTTTGAAGTAAAAGAATTAAAAGCATTTAAAACCCTGAACATTCCTAAAGAATAATTTTAAAAAGTAATTTAATATTAGTTTAGGGAGTTAGCTGTGCAATGAATTACATATATAACATTTGAGTGAACCCTCTTCTCTTTATTAATATCTTCTTGTATTTGAATATGGCATATTATTCCAATAATGGTCTTTTCTGGTGCATGTATTGTAAAGATAACAAGATTTCATTATACTTAGTACTTCTTTATTTAAGACATCAGAAGCTACCATTTACTGTCTTTAATTTCACATGACATAAATACATCTTTAATTTCACCACAGCCAGTGGTTACTTTCACAGCAAGTCCTGCTGCAGGCTCTTGGGTTCTCAGTGCAGCCTGAAAAAAATACCAAGTATTCAGGTGAGCTCAGCTGTCATGAGTTTCCACCTTTTTTGCGCAAGTTTAAATTGTGTCTCTACTTTTTTTCCTATCTATAAGATTTAAAGGAAACTTAGGGCAATGAAATGTATATTTTGCTATGGGTATACATGACATTTAAGATTAAAGTTCATACATTTTATTTAATTTTTTAAATCTGAGTTTCATATACTCAATCTGCACAAGGTCTTCTGCAGCTATTTTTCTTTACCCCCTTTCTTCATTAATTCCAACTACTGTAGTAATGTCACCTCTAAACCAGGATAACTCAAAGAAAGAATCTTTCTTAAAAACAACACTAAATAATTTAGGGTTTGGATATATATGGTGATATTCCTCCAGACACTTCCCATAAGTGGAGTGTTAAAATTGGCATCCAAGCTGGTGCTGGTACTAGTGATCATTTCCTACAGGTAAAAAAGGCCAGTTTTGTTTCATGTCAGTATTATGCTAGAAACCAGAGCTAGATTGTGCTCCAGTCCCCATGGATGTCTCTCAGAGGTGGAAGCACCTCTGTGCCTCTCAGAGCATGCCTGCTCTGTCCCATGGGCATTACTGAACTTCATCCAGAAGTTCTCAGGAACAGGAGACAGACAAACTCTGTCCTTAGGGCTAAGATGTCGTTGCATCTAAGATCTGCCACCCTCGTGATGGGACTGTGTGTATTACTGTGACACTGCACTCCCACAGCCACACGGCTCCCACAGGTCACTTCTGCAGCTCTGCCTCTCACAGATGAAGTGTGATCTCAAAAGCTTGTTTCTGTGATTTTTTTGCTGAGCATGAGCACCTCTTTAAGTTTTGCTGTACACCATCAGTCTGTGGTAGCTTTCATTCTTATGTTCATGCAAGCGCACCAACTGGACTGCCATCCTCATGCAGATGTAGATGACATTACACTGACTGTATTGTTGCATTTTATCTAGTACAGCTCAATCTTTGAGCTTCAAAATCTTTCTGACGTGAGCAGAGTTGTGTAATATAAGCCATATTTTGCCTCAAATATGTATTATTTAAGGTGCAAAGCAGAATGTTTGTGTCTAGTCCAAACTCCTGCAAAACATGGTTTGTAGAATTAAAACTCATAGTTTTGTCAGTGTTTTAAGCCATGTCCTTTTAGGAGAATAATAGAAGCTTCTTTGTCTTAAGACTGCCAGGAAATATAGACAGCTCTTAACCCCCAGAATTGTCAAAGAAATGTGTGTACATTAAATCTTTTCTATTTTAGTATTGACTTGTGCTTGCCAAAGAATAAAATACACAAGGCACAATTACAACCTGCTGGATTTCTTCTTCAGCCCATGTCCTCAATAAAACAAAGTAATCAAAGCTGTTGCACATTCAAAAAAGGCTTGGTTTGTCCTAGAAAGACATCTGGTTTATTTTCTCCAGAAAGCTAAAGATTAAAAAAAATGTATTGTCCCACAGCTGTAAATCTGCTTAATAAACAGCCTCTCACCAAAATAAACTCTGTTTAAAATTGTTATTATTTTTATTTTACTATGCAAGAGGACTTACATGGAAAAGCTAAGAATAGATTGGAGACAAAGCCTGAGTTGATACGAATGCTCTGTTTGAAAAGTTAGTGGCCTGTTTTTTTTAGGCTTTTCTTGCAGAATACAATAATCTCAGTGGTTAATTTCCTTATATTTGTTTCTCCTGTTTATTTCTTTTTGTGTATCATTAAATTTAAACTCCCTACTCTGCTTTACACTGTATTTCCTTAGTGATTTGAAGTCTGGTGGCTGGGGCTGTATGAATAATATTTGACTGACTAAAAGTGTGGCATATTCTAACCTCTAATTATTAATCATGTACAATGAAAGCAAGGGCCATGTTAATAAATTCCATTAAGTGCAGGCTGCTTGGTCTGGGCAGTGGCATTTGGAGTCACAAGGGGCAGATCAGCATTTGTCTCTCTTCCCTTCCACTGCTGCTGTCTTGTTTAGGGAGTGCAGACTCCAGCCACAGCCATTTCACTTTGTGTTTTTGAAGGGATGTCTACAGTGGTACATACTCTAGCCTGGACCTCAAAGGTAACACAATGATATTTATTTTGCAGAAGGTGACTGAAACAGTGTCTGGAGCATGCACAAAGTGCAGGAAGAGCCCTAAATCCTCATGTAAATGTATATACATGAATATTCTGGTCCTGGCAAAGGGCATCTTTCAGTTATCTCACACTAGCCAGCTGGTTGCCCAGTGGGCTGCAAAAATACTCCAGCATATAGCTGAAGCTACTTTAAAAAGTGCTGAAAATATTTTACAAGTCAAACCTGGTCATTTTCATATGAATTTTCCTTTAAAAAAGTAAAGTAAAAGAAGACTAGATTTGAACAAAACCAGGACAGACACAAACAAGACCGATTAAAATGGCTAAAAATTTCCCCAAACTCCCGTAAAATAAAATAACTTAATGCATTAGATAATGGATCTCTTTTATATGAAAAACAGATGGGTGAAGGAAGTAGAAGAAAAGTCACGCTGCAGAGCACAAAAAAAAAGGATACAAAATATCATTTAATGAGGTAAAAAATGCCTTCAGTTGGCAGCATTCACATCCACTGTACAGAAGTATTCAAGGAAATGCTCTATTCTCATGCCTACTAACTGGCTACCTAATTCTGCTGTAAAAATCACATCATGACTTGCAGCATCACTCAGACTGAAGATAAGCTGAAGTTCAACATCTATGCTTACAAGAAGAGGACCAAATCACCCTGCAAATTTACTTACAAGCACAGTGAAGACTATCTCACAAACATAAGATTTTAAAAAATAACAAACCAAAGACCTACAAATGAGCAAAAGAAAGATGCTAAAATTCTTTGGATGAACCTCCTTAGTCAAGTGTTCTTACAGAAATGCATTCTTGCTTCCCAAACAAATCCAGTCAAGCAACATATCTATACTTGGCATGTTAGATTTGGTAAAGAAAATTTTAGAAATGTAAGTGTTTAACAATGGTTATGAACAGGGCTTTAAGAATATCTGATTTTTGATTCATAAAAAAACAAAACAAAAACAAATAAAAAAAAACCAAAAACAACAACAACAACAAAAAAAAGCAAAACCCAAAAAACTGTGGAGGATATTCTTTTGAAATAAATATCTCTTTTGAAATGGTCTTTTATTTCAAGAGAACCAAAATCTGCAAAGCTGTATTCAGCTCTGTGGTAAATTAAATTTTTAATTAAGAAAGAACTGTTTTTCTTGTTCCCTCTTTCACCTCCCAGCTCTCAGCAGAGACTCAGTTATAGCACGAAATTTTATAGTGTGTATCTGTTTCCTGGTAATGGTTCCAGGAAAGGACAGAGCATAGGAAAGAAGGTGGGAAGGAGTTATTAAGTATTTTATCTGTCTCTCAAGTGTCACAAGTATTCATATGTAATCTGTGACTTTCCCTTTCCTTTAGTCTAGGAAACAAACAAACAAATTTTTTTTTTTTTTTTTTTATTTCACCATATACTTTTCTCCCACTGATGCCTACAAGGCCAAAGGATAAATTGTAGCCTTAAGGAAGCTGAACGGTGACAGTTGTGGGATCATCTGGGTATGGAAAAGCAGTCAAGTTTCCCTTCAGAGGTTGTCTGTCTCCTGTCACTCTTCTAACATGCACAGGGCCCAAAGGCTGAGCGCTGAGCATCCCCTACAAAGGGCAACCTCAGCCAGCTTCTCTTGACAGGATTTTGATGCAGAACAGCAATAACAAGTCAGGCTGGGGAGATCTCCTACATCTGTTTTGAGCAGTTAATCCCCTAGAGGTAACTCCACTCACATGAAACTAATTTTGCAGTGTTTTAGCTAGAATGTGATTGAGTGAGCAGACTGGAAATGGAAGAAACTTGGTATTTATTTTGTGAAAACAAATGAAGAGGCCATTAACCTTCCAATAGAAATGATTACAATATATGTTCTAAAACACTACTCTCTTCTCTTCCCAGGCTCAAGAACTGCGCAACAGCTTTGGTGACAATCAAGATGATGCTGCTTGTCAACACTAAGCCAGAACAGATTATTGTGATGAGGGAATCATAACTCTACAAACACAATCATGAAATCTGACCCCATTAGCTTCTGCAGCCTCTCTTGTTATTGATCAGCTGTAGGTTAAATTCTCTCACAGAAGTTATCAAAGTTTATTTCAAAGTGCATTGAGATAATTTCCTAGATCTCACTGAAATAAATTAATGCCTCTCTGACAAATTAGTGTCTGTTTGGACTTCAGTAAAAAATGTTGAAGTTTCTGTATTCTTTGAATATCTGAGATCACAAAAAAAAAGGTCAATTCTATTCCTAAGTTTTCAGATTCACATAAATTTATCAGACTGTATGTGTATACATTTTATTACTCCATTGCCAAGGTACAGACATGAATGACGGATTTAGTCTAGATACATTTCATTTTGTGCATAGATACAGATACCTGACAGCAAGATGTTTTCTTGAAAATGATGGTAAAGTGGGTATCAAAACCTCTGCTCTGGGCTGTGTTAAAAATTAGTATCTTTAATCATTGTTAGCTATGGAATATTTAATTTATTCCTAGTAATTATTTCTTATGTGGTATAGGCTGATCAAAATGAAAATTTCCCACAGAATCAGCACTGTTTTAAATAATGCTTCACCAGTGTACTTCTGTGAGAAAACAGGGGGGCAGGAGAGCTAGAGTATCTGAGCAAGGGCTTGTCTTAAAAGTGTACCTTATAACAATTTCATTCTTTATCCACCTTTATCTCCACATTTCTGCCAAAGAATTTTACATCTTATAACTCAGTTTTACTTGTAGCTGATAGAAGGACATCAAAGTATTATTAAAAACCCTGGTAGCTGAGTAGAGGAGGAATACCAAGATAACTACCCCCAGCTGAAGAATAAAAATATCTCCAGAGAAGTCACATATGTTACTGTTAGATACTTCATAAAGCACACGGGACAGAACTGTATGAAACTCACAGGAAATCAGGCTTTATAAAACCTGCTTCTCCTGATAGTGCTTATCTTCCTTCATGACTGAGTAAAAAGAAATTTCCAGAGTGGACATTATTTAGCCAAAACTCAGTGTCAAAGAATCACATTAATTGCTTGGTCACCTGTAATTTCTGAGGCCAAACTGTTTTGTAAACATTCATTTTTTCTATGTTAGAAAGTCAAACATAAATTCGATCTCCTTGTGATTTCCCTCCCACAAAACAACTTTAGAGTGAATTCTATTCATTTATTTGGAGAAGCTCTGCACCACTGAATGCAAGCAAACCTGCTGGGGTTAGGTGCTTGTAAACTTTCTAGCACATTGCCTAAGCAACAGACACAGGGAGATTACTCACTTCAGATTCCATCCTCATTCACTCTGATAGTAAAAAAAAAATAATAATAAAAAAATTGCTTAGGAAAATGTAAACTTTTCATCCAAACTTATATTTAACTCAAAGATAAATTTAATCCTGCTTCCATAGAATGTTTTGTTGTTTTGTGTTGGAAGGGACCTTAAAAATAACTCAATTCCAACCCTGATGCCATGGACAGGGACACCTTCCACTAGACCAGGTTGCTCAAAGCCCCGTCCAATGTGGTCTTGAACACTAAAAGAGATGGAATCATCCCCAACTCTTCTGGGCAATTTTTTTCAATGCATCACCACCCCCAAAGGAAAGGAAATAATTATTTAGCTTAGAGTTTAAAATTAAGTTGGTATTTTAAGAACCAAGTTTGTATCTTTTCAGTCATAAAGAAATTATGACTGCTGTTGCAGAGATATATGGATGAGATAATTTGAAAGCTAAAACCATGTAAATAATTATTGCTACTTTTCGAATTTTTTATTTGTTATAAATGGATTGATATGAGGGGTTTTGTTTGGTTTTTTGTTTGTTGGGGTTTTTTGGGTTTTTTGGTTTTTTTGTAGCTGAAACACTCAGGGATTCTTAAGTAATTGAATTTTAGAAAAGAAAAGGATGTCTTGTTCTAAGCAGATATGTGTCTTGAGCCCTTTTTCCCCATGGAGCTCTTTTATGACTAAATCTCATAGGAATTTGCTTCCAGAGTTAACTTTAAGATATCAGACAATCTTTTTCTCAGCCCTCAAATCCAGGTAAATCTTCAAGTCTGGGATAAGATTTTATTATTGACAGAATCAAGTGATCTAATTCCCAAAGAGCTTTTGCAGTTGGGAAATCTTTTAAGAGATACTTTATTTTGATGACAGTTCTGTACTCATCTAGAAATGTTGCAAACATTTAGAAAATGCTTTGCTTCCCAGCAAATTAACAGTTCTAACTGATGTTAAAAAATAAAAGAACTATTGCTAGTATTATCATAAATTTATTATTATAGATTCCTTTCCCCCTGCATCTGAAGGGCCAGGCAGAAGATCTGAGTTTAAGTTTGTCTGGGTGGATCTGTTCTTGGATGGGCCTTGGACTGGTGCTGTCATTGCTCAGGGCTGAATTACTTAGGTGAAGCAAGCACAGCCAGGATGATTTCAATGGGATATTTAGTCTTAAAAAATCAGTTGTTATGAAAATCTATTTTCATTTAAAGAAGACCATTGGCTGAAAGGAACTCCATGAAGAAAAAAAAAAAAATCCATCTTAAAAATGTGGAGATAATGTGAAAATTGAAGGGACACTCTGAAAATGCAGAATTAAGAAACACATAATCAAATGATAAGTAGGTTACTATGCTATCTAAGTAACTATTTTTATGTTTTACAGTTTTCCTGACTAGGAGGACATCGTCTCACTTCATGCTAGCTCACACTAATTATTATCATGCAGTGAGCTGTGTGTCTTTGTGTCAATGGACTATAAGTTCTCATAAAAATTAAAGCATGTTGAACTCTCAAAAAATAAAATACAATGAAAAAAAGATTAATTGGATAAAGTCCAGCTTGGAGATTTATTCTATTTTTTATGTGAAAAAAGTGTGTGTATTTTATGATCCCTCTGGGTACAACAGTTCTTAAACCTTGTGAATTTTAATATGAGTATATGAAACCATACAGATTTGAGTAAGATTTATGAACAACATACACTTCAAATTATTGTCTACATATAGCAAAAATAAAAGTCTATCTCATCACTAGCTTCTTCTCACCCTGAACTTTCCCTTTAAATCTTATAAACCTGATAAAAGAAGCAAGGGGGATGTCACAAGTTTACACTGTTTTTCTATCAACGGGTCAGTAAGGTTTCATGTATTTTCAGACAATTTTATGATTTACAGTTCTCACATTCCAGTCTGGTTATGACTATAGCAAGGTCCCAGCGACTGTCACATCCATGAGTCACATTATTAATCCACTGCCAGACTCTGTTTGAAGGGCTACACTTGTGAAGGAGCCAGCATGAAACTTTTGGGTTTTGCAGACTGTCTGGTAGATCCTTAGTGAGTGAAAACTAAAGTTTCCTAGACCTCAATACAAATTCAGCCAAACACAGCCACTGATAGTCCCTTAGTATCTATCTCAACTCCTATTGATTTATTAGGTGTATAAACAGCAGTAGCATGCAGGGATCAAAGTCACAGAACATGCATTTTGTAGAAATGACAGAAAAATATTTGGAGATGACAGTGACAACAGAGTATTTTTAATGCAATGGAGTGATAAATCTTACACAACATTTGAGAATACATTTTAGCAATCAGTTTTTTATATTTGTCATATTGCCTTCTGTACCATCCAGCCATGGGTGTTAACAAAAATTTTACTCATGACAGCACGGATCTACAGACACACAAAGTAATGTAATTTCTATTTCTTTTCAGTCACTGCAAAAGAAACGTTGGGCAATTAGTTCCAACTTTGATGTCTGCCACAGTGCTCTAAATTGTCTGCTTTTGGCCAACAGAATCACTTTTTAATGGCTATTTTATAATGATGCTGTTATAGTCTCTTTGGTCCAAAACACAAAAATCATTTGAGATTTGTTTTGAAATTTCTGAACAAGTCATGTACACTGAGACCATAAGAATCCACTGGCAGCATGAATGATGTCCCTTTACTTATAAAATGTTGCAGTCCTGGGGATATTTATAGCAGCATTGATTCAGGTCCAGAGACTCTTTTAGCTCTAATGGTCACCTTTGCATTTGATCATTCTGTGAAATCACAGGGAATTAGGGAAATACCTGTCACCATGCTAGTCAGTAGTAAACAGAAAATTTACACTAAAAGACAGGTTTTTTAATTTTGCTTATATGTTTTCCACTACTGAGGGTGCACAGTTATCATATGAAAATATGTAAATGCACATGTTTAAAATTCATTATAATAAATACACATATATTTAAATACACATGCCTTAATAATATATTAATGTTGCTTCTTTATTCCAGCAGTGATAGCAGAATCAAAAACTCCCTTGATCATATCCCCTCCAACATCTGCCAGACTTTTCATATATACACATTTGGGGCAAAATTCTTTGAACCTATTCATCTCTTTAACTATTTTAGTCAGCTCAAAGAATACAGAAAAAGGGGAAATTCATGCAATAGAGCTTGATTGGAGAAAAAAAATAGATAATCATGAATTATGGCAGTTATAAAAATAGCAATATAATCCACCCTCCCTCTTGTGTGTATTTCTCCCTCTATATAGGACCAAATTCAGTTTTTAAAAGGAAGTTTAGGAAAGTAGATACTGATGCTCCAAATCTGTTCCTGTGCTGTACCAATTACCTACTGGGAAGGATGGCTCAGCGTGGATGTTTGCACTGGAACAACATACTTTTTGTAATTTATTTCCTTTTATAAAGCCTGGAGTGGCTCTAAGAATCCTTTAGCTTGTGACCTGGAAGAAACTTTGAGCTATTGGAGTAGCTTTGGACTGCCAGAATAGCAGGTTGCTGCCAGGCATCACTGACTCTGCCCAGCAATATTGTCTCAAGCTATTTGCATTGGCTCTGTGCTGGCAGGGAGAGCTGTTCCTTTGGCCATTTCCACTAGTTTTTCTTCAGCAAAGAAGCAGTCTAACCCTCAGCTCACAGCATTCACAAAGCACTGCTGTTTTCTATTTAGGGGTGATGGAGAGAGTTGAAGCCTGGTATTCTTCAGCTTTCACTATGCAGAAGCACTTCACATCATTAGCTCAGTATCTGCCAACACACTGGCACACTGTAGGGGAATGCTCCTTACTTCCAAAAATAACAAAGCAAGAACAAGGGAAAAGCCTATGTTTTATACAAAATAAAAACAAGGTTTAGTCTGTCATGTGTACTCCTAAGTGAACCCACAGAAGAATTTTCTTATGTCTCTCAAAGCAAAAAATGTTAGAAATTTTTAGAAATAGAGGATACAGGGAAGCTCAAAAGAGACCATGGGTGGTCCTTAGTAGTTAGATACCACAGGATTACTTAGTTAGAGAGCAAAGTTCTGGAACAGAAACCAAACCTCTGTGGCAGATGACAACTTTATAACAGCCATGGAAGTGGGGGATTCCAAGGAGGACATTTGCATAGCCATGCCTTCAAACTCAAGGCTGGTAGTAAAAGACCAAAGCCTATGACTATATCACAAGAAAAGATCAGAAGAGATTCAAGGCATCATCCTTTATCAGAGTGTAACTCAGATCATCCAATTGTCCCTACTGATGCAGTCATAGGGACAAAAAATTCCTCTGGAACTTGATGCTAACTTAATATGCAGTCACTTAATACAGAGTGCTTCAACAGGACATATTGATTAGACACCATTAATTGTTTGATTTGCCAGAAGGACAAGAGTAACCTCTGCAACCTTTACCCAAATATTTAATGTGCTACTGGTTCTATTTCTATGATATCTTTTCACATAACTTCCTCTCAACCTTTTTTTTTTTAATTAGGTTGTTTTCTGTTGCTGTGGGGTTTCTTTGTTTGCTTTTGGTTTTGTTTGTTGGGGTTTTTTTCCAATTAAAGACTTGGAAAACTTATAGAAACAGAAAAAAATATTTGGAGATAATTGCAGAGGTTTCTAATCCAGCCTCTTGGAGGATGGCTAAATTCAAGGTTAGATTAAAAAAAAACACATTGTTTTGACATTTTTGGAGGACAGAGCTTCAACAAGGTCTCAACCTGGGTATAGAGCTTCATGTGCTCTTGTGGAAATCCCTTCCACTTCTCTGGGTCCATCATTTTGGCTTGCTGAGATCACTTTCCTCTGAAGGGCAGCCCTTTCCTGCTGGAGTTTGACACTATCCCACAGGGAGCCACTTGTGAAGGAGGTGAGGCTCTCTTCCTATCCCATTCTCCAGGTTTTCAGTGGATAAATCAAACACTATAGGCACTGTACCAATCCCTCAGGAATATTATTTGTAGCGCAGACCAGTCAGATTTTAAATAGTAGCTTGTTTTATATAACACCAAAGGGTGTTTCCACTCTTTGAAATTATGCACAGTTAAAGTGAGACATTTCAAAGAATTGATAAATAATCCCAAATCCAGCAACACAATCTGGTTTTCACCTACCCTGGAGTCCACCTATCTTGTCCATACCCGTCTCGGCAATACTCTGGCTGTTTTGTGATGCCCTGTCAAAAACCTTGCTGAAGCTTGTTTCTTGCTTCCATTTTCCCCAAGATGCTACACACGTTCTCATTTGTATTTCCTATAATCTATGCTCACATTGTTTGTGCTCTCAGGAATATTTATGTTGATCAGAATTCAAAACTAGTTAGTTCCAGAGTACATATAGTCTGTAGTGATGAATGTACCTACATCACCAAAAAGTTGATATCAGCACTACAGGTGCTACAGAAAGAATAAAGCAGAACTATTCTACGGACGCTGAGGGCTGCATGTCTAAAGATTAGACAGACAATGCTTCCAAAATAACCCCACCTTAGGCCTCTCTTCACCCAGTGTGTGCCAAAAAACATTTCTTCTTTACTTTTTGCTATTTAGCTGCCCAAAATAATTACAGAGTCTTTGCTTCAGTCCTTGGTTGAACATTTTTGTTTTAAACAACCTAGTCAGCATTGTTTCCTGAGTAGAGCATCAACATGAAGCTTCATGAGAAAGCCAAAAAAGAAAATAAATTTGAAACACAATTAAAGGAACAACAAAAAAGCCAACCCCCTAACAAACACACATGAAAAACATAAAGCAGTTTCTGAGCATCTAGTCCAGAAGACTGCATTGAGGTGAGCCATATCTCTGAATTTGTACCTATCCTGATATGAAAGAAGCATCATTTATAGAAGCTGTCAGTTAAAACCAGGAGATATAATGCAGTAAAAATTAACTCTATGATACCATCACAGCGTGTCTTCCAAACTAGATGTCAGCTCTGTGGCATGAAAAAAGTTAGTTTCACAGACAGATTGAAAAAAAGCTATTAGGAAATCCCTTTATCCTTTAGGATAGTAGTAAAAATGCAGCATGGCAGAATGTGGGGAAGTTCTGATTCTTGAGAGAAGTGTGAAGCATGTGTTGTATATGTGCTCTATATGGAAGCAGGGAATACTCAGTGGAGCTCTGAATCCTCTCAGCAACAGCCCAGACACTCTGGGAAATAAAAATCCAGACATCAGTCTGGCTGAAAGCATTGAAACTAAGCTAAAAACATATGTGATTACTTGTGTAGGTGACAAGAAAAACTGGAATATAAAGTACTCTAGACAGTCAATAAACCTGTCTTACAAACTTCTCTTTGTCCTCAGTAAAAAAACCCTAACAAACAACAAGCCTCTCAAAATCATCCAAAAACTTAGCCTCAAGTGTAACCTAACATAAATGTCAAATATTTTAGAAAACACAAGGTTGGTAAGGTTTTCTGACTGCAAAAAGGCTGGCTACATATTCAAAATATGCAGAAAATAATCCCACCTCTACACATAGCTGTGCTTTCTTCCTGCTCCTGCAGTTAACACATTAAAGACTTCTTGGTGCATCACTAACATGTTCTGCAAACTGTGCCACGGGGTTTGGATGACCAGTGGCAACAGTGAGATCTAGCTTCTTGGTGATGCCTTAAGCTTTAGCTTTCATGTTTTTCAGATGCTGTGCAGCCTAGAGTTGTAGCTCTGAGCCTCATACTAAGTGTTAGTAGGTTCTCTTCATAGTGTAGGTAGAGAAGACAAATCCTTTTCCAGATTGGGACTGAGGACAACAGGGGTAAGTTTCAGGTCCAAAAAAGCATAAACAGAGGGCTGAGGAGAGAGAACAATGAGGATGGAACTTCATAACCTGAAGCTGTAATTGGACAATTAATCCCAATATGCAAATGAACCAAAACTTACAAAAGTGTGAAACCTTGTGACTGGTCAGCCATTTTGTGACCATTTTGAGTACGTCTTGGGTGTACTGCCCTTGTACTGCCCAAGGTGTTTCCTTTAAGGCCTTTTGATAAATACCTACTTTATTCTCTTAGCTCTGTCTAGCCTCTGTTCCAGGGTAGCCTTCATAAGGCATCATCTGTCTTGGAACAACGTGCTTCCCTACACCATCTTGGAAGCCTTAAACAGCAGAATCCTTTATCACCATAAATACCCCTATATTAGATACAGATAAGAGTAGTTTTGCATGAAAACAGTTTACTATTTACTTTTTTCCTTTTATTTTTTTTTCTCTGCAGCTTTTAATTGAAAAGGCTCTAAGAGGTAATTTCTCGTAATGTAAACAGGTACCCATAGTAAAGTGTGTCATGATGTGCTGCTGAACAGCATTTGTGATAGTCACAATGCAAATAAATGGACTATTTTAAAGAAGCAGCTGATAGCATTTTCATCATAATTGCTATGAGTACCTTTTCAAAGGGAGATGATCTAAATATTCTGTATTCATTAAATTACATTGTTGCAGTGATTTACAAGCCAATGTGAGATACTTTCCACAACTAATACTGCATTTAAAGTTGAAAAGCAGTTCTTTCAGTTTCAGTCCAGAAACTGAAGTCCAGAAACTGCTGCAAAAAACTTCACTCTAGTAACAAGGGAGGAGGAGAAGCTCGGTGTGTCCTGCCTTATAACCCAGGCTGTCATCCCTGAAAGAGGAGTGGGGCTAAGGACATCTTAAACTGTACATGAACTACTTTTAGCTGTGCTGGTTGATGCTTTTGCACATGTAAAGCAACAACCACCTTTTGGCACAAACTTTATTTTCAAACTAAGGACTAGATTTTTTTAAAAGAGAGTGTCTTGAAAAATTGATGCACGAACTCATGGTGTTAGTCACTCCTCTGCTGATCTTCCAGAACTTGCCACATAATAGATAATGTGTCTCACCTGAGAGTGAGGTAAAGCTGGTCTGACAGATTGAGGGCAGTCAGAGGGCAGCAAAGGTAATTACATAGACAGTCCGTTGCAAAAGAAATTAAGCAATAAAACCAACATTGTGACGCATAGATCCTCAAAAAACAGCAGTGCTACGAGCTGAGGAATATATTACAATAAGAACAGTTAGACAAGCAAATTGTGCCAGCATTTGCCTCAGAAGTTTACAAATGATTTGTTCTACCTTTGTGGTGATATTCTTCAGGTGTTCTTTGTGCCAAATATTTAGTTCCAGAAATTTAACTGGCTGATTCAATCTAACATGCCCAATCTTCTGAGACATTTCATGCTGCATGAGTTACTTTGTGTGCCATGCTGTGAAAGCTCTGTTGTAATCACAAATCATTTTTTCCAGAGAATGGAATCTGGCAATGCACAAACATTAGAGCTCAAAGAGTCCTCTGCAGAGCAGTAGGAGATTCCATGCACCAATTACATAGCAGCACACATATGGGAGAGGAAAAATCTTCTCATTTGATTCCATGAATTCAATTCACTCTTAACACTGATTTGTGTGTTCAGGTCTAGTGCAAATGAGAAATGCCAAATATTGTGCTAGTCCAAGTATTGTGTACTGGGTAACACCCAGTCTAAAGTGGCTTTAATTGTGAAAATGGTGTCAAACAGCTTCTTCAATCTGATGTGCAAGTCATAGAATCATAAAACCATAGAACCGCAGAATCTGCTGGGTTGAAAGGGATCCATCAGAATGGAACCCTGCAAACAACAGCCCAAGAATCACACCATGGGCCTTAAGAACATTGTACAAGTGCTTCTTGAACTCTATCAGGCTTGGTGCTTGACTGGGGAGCCTGCTCCAGTGCTCAACCACCTTCTGGCTAAAAAGCCTTTTTCTGGTGTCCAAACTAAACCTCCCCTGACTCAGCTCCTTTCCATTCCCTTGAGTCCTGTCTTTGGCCGTGACAGTGAACAGATCAGTATCTCCTTCTCCACTGCCCCTCATGAAGATATTGAGGTGAGGTCTCAAGATATTGACAGTGAAGTCTCCCCTCTGTCTTCTCTTTTCCAGACTGAACAAATCAGCTGTTCCTTGTAAGGATTCCCCTCCAGACCCTTCATCATCCTTGTGGCCTTCCTTTGCACATTCTCCAATAGCTCAGTGTATTTTTTATATTATGGTGCCCAAAACTGCCCCCAGCACTCACCGTGAGACTGCCCCAGAGCAGAGCAGAGCAGAGCAGAGCAGAGCAGAACAATCCCCTCCCTAACCCTGATGCGCCCCTGGATATTGCTGCCCTCCTGGCTACCAGGGCACTGCTGACTCATTTTTAACCCAAGGACCCCCAAGACCCTTTCTGCAGCTGCTCTCCAACTCCTTGTTTCCCAATCTTTACACACAACCAGGGTTGCCCCATGCCAGGTGCAGAATCCAGCCTTTTCCCTGGTTGAATTTCATATTCCTGGTGATTTCCCATCTCTCTAAATTGTTGAGGTCTCTCTGAAGGACCACTCTGCCCTCAAGGGACTCAAAAGCTTCTCCCAGTTTAGTGACATTGACAAACTTTCTTAGTATTCATTTTAGTCCCATGTCCAAGTTGTAAATGAAGACTTTGAAGAGAACAGGGCTAAGGATGGAGTCCTGCAGAGCCCCACTAGTGACAGGTCACAGCCTGCAAGCAAGTCCTTATAGATTACTTTATTAGGTGGATTTGCACTATATTTTATTTCAAATCAAACAGCTAAGGCACAAATGATGAGAACTATGATTGCAGTTGAGTTTTCAGGTGAAAACTAGTCCAGAAATCAAGGTAATCTAATTTAGATTTGCAAAGCTCCAGATAAATGGCTAGGTCCCTTTTGAGACCTTCAAAACAATTGCCAGTACTGATGCTAAAATATTTTGGCAAACAAAGAGCTGGTATTAGCTATTATTAAGTGCTACTGAAAGTGGAAGAAGTCTTAGGGATTCTTTCAAGAATAGAGTCTTATTTTTCCCCAGATTTTATCTATAATCTTGTAGATAGTAGATGCCAGTTTTCTTTCTGATGGTTGCTAAAAGCTGCTGTAAGCTCAGAAAGAGCCTGATTTTTTAACTTAAAAAGTACTGGAGACTAGCATTTGACCTCAGGTTCTATGCTGACATAATACAGCTTGTAGTCAACTGTCAAAAATTTTAGAGACTTGTATATATTTTTAAAATGTGTTTTATGGCATAAGTGGTAAAATATAGAGAGATTTATAGGAATACACATGTGTATATAGCCTGGTTAGTCTATTACAGGATATATTGAACTAAAATTTTATGCTTATATATTGACTTAGAAATGCATTCAAATTTTTCTTCTGACTTTACCTCCTCCAGATGTTATTTTCCCTGACATTTTAAAATATAAGTATAAGCTGTTTCTAAACTATCCCTCAATACAATATGTTTGAACTCTTCTTAATTAAAGAATTTTAAATAAGTTTAAACAATCTGTGCTTTCTGGATCCAGGCAAAAGTAAATCTTATCTCGAATAAATTTTATTACAACCTAGCATGAGAACAAAGTGAGTTTCTAAAATATTTTAATGTGGTGGGTGTTGGGAAGGATGAGGCAGTAAGGCCCTACAAATACGATTGCCCAGTAAAAAAGTATAAGAGTGTAAAACCTGGGAATGAAATTGAACTGAAAGCAAAGTTTGAGTTGTAGGAAGCCAAGCCGGAAAACAGTGATTGAGTTAACTAAAGGTTGGATGCCTGGGGATTGAGCAACACCCCTAGAAGACAATAGAATCCCA
>VZUI01036543.1:0-11121 GCA_013401135.1 Cettia cetti | reverse complement strand
TGATGCCTTAGAAAGTCGACCTGGAACAGAGACTGGACAGAGCTAGTGAATGAAGTAGGTCTTTATTGAAAAGCCTCCAGGATCTACCTTGGGCAAGACAGAAGCCTGACCAAGGCTGCACCCAGGGTGGACCAGGAGCCAACAGAAAAATGGCTACCTGGTCACAAGATGTTACATGTTTATAAGTTTTGGTCCATTTGCATATTGGAGTTTAATTGTCCAATTGCAGCTTCAGGTTGCGTGGTCTTGTCTTTCTTGTTCCTCCCTCTGGTCCTCTGTTGTTGATGCTTTTGGGTCCGACTGTTGTCCTTAGTCCTCAGCAAGAAAAGGATTTGTTTTGTCTACCTACCCTGTGAAGAGAGCTCACTAGCACTTAATATGACGCTCGAAACTACATCCCTATGCAGCACAGAATCTAAAATATGAAAGCTACAACTTAAGGCATCACATTCAGAAATTATTAATTTTTGCATCTTGCTGGAGAATTTTAGCCTGGGTGTTTTTTCCCAGCTCCATCTTTGTGGGGGAAGTGGGGGAGACGGGCTAGTTCATTAATGAAATTAATGACAACACTTTCTGAATGGATTTTCATAAGGAAGTTGTGAGTTGAAGCTGGTTAATCTCATTTTAGTTGATAGGAATAACTAGGACTCAGGTTTACTGGCTAAGAGGGAGAGAGTCTAATGGACTCTCAGGTGTACAACATACAGAAGTACTACAATAACTAGAGGATATTTAAAATAATTAGGCATTTATGCTTTTGAAAGAAGAAAGAACACATGCAAGAAGCTCTTCAGGCCACAATCTAGAGTTTCAGGATATCACTGCTGTAGAATCAAACACTGTTCAAATAAATTTAATTTTACATGCAGCAAGGTAATTGTTAATCTCTGCTGAAAAGAGCACTTTGAAATAAAATAATATGGATTGCTGTTAAATCTGGAAACATGCAGACATTGTTATTCAGCCTTTAAATGAGCAGGAATGACTGCCCAGAGGAATTAATGTACAAAAGCAAGGGTCAAAAATGAGAAGTGTTGGCTAAAATGTTAATTTAAGGTATTCTGTGAACCCAGTCTGGCTGTCATCTTGCCTTCTCCTTTTTTTCCAGCCTGATGAGCTGATCCATAAGTGCTCTCCAAGAAAAAAAAAAACTACACTTTTCAACAGGGCACCATTAATTTATTTCCTGATGGCTCTGGTGTGGTTCCCACACAACTCTGAGCCCCTCTGCCCTGAGACATGCTCAGTTACACTGAGATGAGGACAGAGTGATGATACTGTTCTGTGGTTTGCTTATTTAGTTGGTTTTCTCCCATAAATAACCTTTTAAATAAATTTAACGTGTCCTGAAGTCACTCTGGTGTTCAGGTACCTGGATGCCACCTGTATCACTACAAAGATTTCAGTGGCTCAGCTTCCCATGAAACCAACAGGAGCAGTCTGAGGGTGAATACATTTGTTTGAATACAAAGGAACTAAGTGGCTTTAGCATCTTAATGCCAAACACTGAAAGGAATGCTTCAATTGCCTGCCACTGAGAAAATCAGAGCTACAACTGACATGATAAATTTACCTAATGTGACCAGGCTTCTCATCCAGCACTTGGAGAAATTCAGTGAAAACCTTTCCCATTGTCTCTCCACCTGCAGGACTAACAAAAGACTATAGCTGAGCACCCAATCCCTGTGCAAAATACCGCATCAGAGAGAAGCAGCAGCCCCATTGTTGGTGATAAAGCTGTGGAAACAGCCCAGTTTCAGGTGGCATGACAAGGCTAAATTTACCAAATGAGGCTTTAAATAGACATTACCCACATTACACATAAACTGACCTGGGGTACTTGCAGGCACAACATCCTTTTTCCAGACACAATCATGTAACCATAATGAAAGGGCCATTCTGTAACTGTAAAAAAAGCCCCACTATTCTGCAAAGAAAAGAATAAGAGAATTAAAAAGGTGTAAAAAAAAAAAAAAAAAAAAAGTCCGAGAAAATAACCCTTCTGTGTGGAACTCCTTGCCTGGGTGTTGTGATCTACAGCTCATTCAGAGGGTTTGCCCTCACAGGCAAGACCACACTGGCCAAATATTCACTTAAAGAGAGTTATTTCAGCTGAAATAAGTAATTTTATACATTGGCAACAAATGAGCTTCAATTAAACCCTTAAAATGCAAAATACTCCAGCAGGTTAAACTGAGATGCAAATAATCATTTGCATCTCATTCTTGACACATTTAATAGTAAATTTCGGTGGCCATGGCAGAATTCAGGGCAAAGATTGCTTGCTAGGAGACAACTCTTCCTTCCTTCTCCAAGCCTACAAGATTATTTCTTTATCCTTTCTCCCTCCTCAACTGCAATCAGAGAAGCAGGAGCTTCATTGTCGTTGAAGTAAACGACCACTATTCTTTTAATTGAAAGTAAATCATGGAGAGATAGTAAATAAGCAGGGGAAGCTGGAAAACAGTTTCCCTCTGTCCCTGTCACTCCACACATCATCAGCAAACAGAGAAGTATTAACTGCAGAGCCCTTAATCTGTTCCATTAAGGCAGGATACTGCACCCCTGAAGAGAGCTTTAAAGTTTTACCCACACCACTGCTAAAAGCTTTCTTCACTGAAAGGGTGGAGAGGTTGAGAAGTGTCTCAGAAAGGCGTGGAGTGCTCTGGAGTGAGAGGCAGGACCCAGGCAGGCAGAAAGTCCCTTCTTCCTGTCCTTTCCCATCCTACACCAGCTCCAGTCCAGGCCTGGTGGGCAATTTCTGCCTAAAACCCTCCCAGGAGGTTGCTTGGGACCAGCACCAGTGGCAGGCAGCTCTGGGGGCAGAGCCACACTTCAAAGAGAGTTTATCTAGGAGATTATTAGACTGCTTCCTAGGAGATAGATTGTCTTTCTTCTAAAGTGATTTTTTCCATGTGTATATACATTTTTATATATACTTATGTTTAAACTTATATCAAGCTGCATTTAAATCATCACTACTTCTATTAAAAAACAAAGTGTTAGTTGAAGTCATTTTATTTGAGTCACAGTTCAGCATTCCCCCAATTTGATGCGTAATTTAAAACGTTTGATTATACAGAGGGAGGATGTAGATGCTATTTTGTTATTTTGATTAACGTGCACTTTCAAAACTCAAGCCATTTTTTGACTGTCTTGAAGTTGGCTGGCTGTATTTCTGATTTCTTAAATTACTTGTATATTTGTTCTCATTCTTTTGTACAGTCACTAATCCCTTAGATTTAATTAAAATATTTTTTGTTTAGTCTCAAACAAGCCAAAGGCAGTTTTTTTCTATGCTGTTTGGTTTTGAGAAACATGACATGTGCCACCAACAAAAGAAGTTCAATTTTATGAAACACCAAAACTGCAAATATTAAACATTTGAAATAACTGCTGAAGCAAACACAGACATAAGTCATAAGGCTAGAAGTGACCACTGTAGTAACTGGGGCTGATCTCCTGTACAGCACAGATCATAGGACATTCCCAAATTAATTATTGTCTTTTATAAAATATTAGACTTTGACAGGAAAAAGCCACCACAACTCATGTGAGGGTAGTCCAGTGACAGGTTACCTTGTTTGTGAAAAACCACCACTCACTGCTGACTCATTTTTTGCTACATTTGACCTCAGTCTAAAATGCAGAATAAAAGTCCTCATTCGTGGAGGTCTATAACAGCTTGAGGTGATTCTTTCTCTGGAAACAAGGAGTTCTTCCTGAAAAAAATGAGATATAATTTAGCAGGATCCAGCTTGGCAGGAACTGGACCAGGTCCAGCAAACACCCTCCTGATAATCATCTTAAAGCTCCCAATTAAATTCCTATTGAAATTTCCCAAATAATACAATTCTGAGATGTTTGACCCTTCCTTTATTTCACTTTCACTCCTCTCTGAAATCATTGTAGCTAAAATGGTGAGGCAATGTACAAAAATAATAAATTATTACATTTCTATTGAGCAACTTTGAAATTAATCATGTCTTCCATATATTAAGAAACATTTGCCTGAAGTACCTATTTCTAAAAAAAATATTAGATTTCTGATCAGTAAATTCAATATATCTGCTGGTTCTCTGCCACTGCACAAATCTAATTTGGGATGTGATCTGTTTGTGTGTAATAAAATCAAGTTTGTAAAAGCAGAGTGGCTCCAGTTTATCTGTTCTTATTAATGCTGAAAGACAGTTACAGGCTTTGATCTGAACTATTTAAGAGCAGGTTAGAAGACTCTCAGTACTAGACTCTGTTAAAACAGAAAAGTATTTCATGTTCCAACCACTATAAATGACAACAGAACAGTTAAGAGTCTTTTGTTTCATTGCTGAAATAAAAAATTCTCAAAAAATTTTTTTGAGCATCACTGTTTCAATATAAGTGAAATTCTTACAATTAAAACAAGTGGTTTGGTTCACTAGGACACATAAGAAGTTACAGGTTGAGGACTTCATCTTTGGAGTAAAGCAAAAATGCTCTTTTTGATTTGATTGAACAATATAGGGAAAATAATGCTAATTCTCAATATTAGTTGCCCAGAAATTTTGTCTTTGACCTCCAGACCTGCTATTACATTAAGGACAATGGTGGAAACTTTGCAGCTCTTTTCCACCAGCACAGAAGGGCCTCTAGTGGTACTCAGGGCAGGGAAAAATGGGAATTCAGCAGTGCTCAGTTGTTATCTCCCCCGGATTTAGACACACAGGTTGTGTACACCTACAAATGACACTATTAAGAGGTTTTTGACACAGATTCAGTTTAGATGAACCCTTGCTCCTTGCTCTATGCGAGAACTGTGTAGCATGGTAAGTCTCAAATATCTGTGACTTTAACATCCACTCTGGAAAGAGTGAAAACACCTAGAGGAGGAATTCAGTATTCCATTTTGCATACACAAAAGAAAACTTCTGGCATGAATCTTGTTTTGTTCTGTTTATACTCTGAAGTCCAATGTGTATTTTATTTAATTTTTCAAATTTGCCATAAAATCTGAGTAGAGTATGAGCAAAGGCAGCAGTACCCTCCTGAACATGGCAACATTATGGAGCAGCAAACCACAGTAATTTGACTACTTAAATTATTTTACTGGTCAGAGGATTCTGCAGCCTAAAGAGGTAGGCCCAAAGTGACTGACACTCTCATTTTTTTGACAGCAGATCATTTTTGTAGTGCTATACAATTAATGTGTCTATTACATAACTCCAAATTATTGTGAACCCTGCCCAGTTCCCAGGGACCACTTGTTTCCTGACAAGTGTCCAAAACTCTTCAGGTTTCTTGCAATGCTGTTACACCTTCAGCATATTGAAAGGTGGAATAAAAATCAACATATAATAAATGTGACATATAAATACAGGGGGTATTATGTGCATATACAGAATTACCCATTCCATTCAATTAAACTCTTTTTCAGCTGTCACTGACCTTTCAGCTCATGTCTCGGGTGAGACATCCACATCTTTTAAGTCCATTCTGCCAAAGAATCCAGAGCAGAATTTTGCCACATTGGTGGAAGGAGGAAGAGCCTTGAAACTAGGGGTTTTTTGTTGTTGTTGGGTTTTTGTTTTTTTTAATGGTGTGGAACTCCTTCAATTCTCATACATTTCTAAGGGCATTTTCCTACAGATGACCTTTCAGGACTGGGACCTCCAGTCACATATTGGCTAATGCACAAGTATACAGTAAATATCACAGCTTTGTACCTTTTGATTATGTTGGGAATAGTGGTTTTGCTTCAACAACAACAACAACAACAAAAGTATTTTTCTTTGATTTATTTAGTTTCCCGATAGTATGAATTAATTCAAATAGTGACATGCTTCAGGAAAAACGTACTGATCTGTGCTGCTTTTGTTAATTATTCCACACTGGGTGTGTCAGTTATATTCTCCAATTTGCTTTGGCCACCTTAAGTGAGGAAGACCCACAGAGCCAGAGAGGGAACTCATGTATATTTAATTATAGAAAATCACTTTGCCGTCTTTTACTGACACCCAGTGGTCAGACCGAGAGGGGTGAGAAGCAGGAGAAAAGACAGAGTAGCCAAGCATCACCTGGAGACATCTCAGAGGAGGGTATTTATCTCACAGGACAAACAGTTGTTTGCTTAACTGGATAAAAGCACACGTGAAACTTCAACTGGGGCTTGCAAAATCAGCAGGTCAAGCTCTGTGCTTAGCGCCGCTTGGGCAATATCTGGTGCACTCAACACAAACCACATCCAAAGGAAGGATCTGGTCCTACAAGAGGGTGTGGGGTTTTTCAGGCTTGTTCCTTCTTTTCTTGGCCCACAGCACCAGACATTAACAACCCCTCCATTGGAAAGGACACCAGAAACCTTGAAACAAAGAGACAGCATACAGCGTGATTGTTGTTCAGGATTTCTGAATAAACTTTGTTTATGTATTGCAGAAATGTATCCCATTTATGTATTTTCCATTAAAATGAAAGCTTTCTCTGGCCTTTTCCTGCACAGTAAACTGAAACAGCTGATCAGCTAAGGCTCTGCCTTGTGCAAGCATTACAGCTGTCTTTGATATTCAAAAGAGCTGGATGCTAACAGGCAAATCGGACTTACTCTGATTTCCAGCTCAGTTCCAAGCCTCTGATAAACAAGCAGCTGAAAAATTCCCTCTGCACGCTGTTCCTTCAGCCATTTGCTTTTAACAGATTTGATTGACAGGGGGCATTTGCTTTTCCTCTCACAGAGGCACCTGGCAGGCAGGACTGGTAACAGGTAACCAGCCAAATGGGGGAGGAATGGACAGGGAATAAAAACAATCCTCCCTGAAACCCTGCTATCTGCATGAAGGCGTCACCACACAAAATACAGAGATCCTCAGAGAACTACGCCATTATTATGTTTTCTGCACAGTGATGATGGCATCAGTGAGGTCATGGCTGCCACGCACAGCCCTGCCAAGAAAAGGTGGATGTCATCTCCATGCCAAAACACACCTGTAGTGAAACACTGGCAAAAGCCTCCTGGCAGCACAGAAGACTTGAATAATAGGTGTGGACAAAGCACATTGTTGAGAAAGAGTACAGATAAATAATTTTTCAAATATCAAATGGAAAACCCCCAGAAACAAACAAGCTTTATTGTAAAATCTACCTGGAAGCTGGGGACCAGCACACAGTTACAGCATCAGATGAACCCACTAATGGCAAGTTGTTTTCTTTTAATTTTAATTAACTGCAGACCAGCAAAAACCACTTTGTACTTCCCACACAGTGCCCTCAGGGACAGGAACACACAAAGTCTCTTTGGACAGTGAAGTAACAAGAACACTAATTTATAATGCAAATAGTGCAAACACTTTGCTCCCTTACTAGTGCATTATACTACTTAAACCTACCTTTTACTTAAACTTTGTGAGTCTTTCCAGAATGAAGATCACAGAAATCAGCTTTCCTTGAACTCCAAATGGGGAATGCTGTAGGTGCTGAAAACTTACTGTTGCATCAGAAATGGGAATAAAAGTGTTCCCAAGGACATGAAACAATAGTTCCTATGGAAAATCTCTGCTGGGATGTTTCTTCCTGCCTGTCTTGCCAAATTACAGTATACAGATGAGTGGAAAGGCTGAGAAAATTTGGGTTATTCAGCCTGGAGAACTCTTCAGGGTGATCTCCAGCAGCCTTCCATACCTGAAGGGAGTCTACAAAAAAGATGAAGAGGGACTATTCACAAGGGCCTGGAATGACAGGACAAGGGGGAATGGTTTTAAACTGAAAGTGTGCAGGTCTAGATTAAATATTGCGAAGAAATTCTTGCCTGTGAGGGGAGGCCCTGGCACAGGGTGGCCAGAGAAGCTGTGGCTGCCCCTGGATCCCTAAAGTGTCCAAGGCCAGGCTGGACAGGGCTTGGAGCATCTGGGGTAGTGGAAGGTGTCCCTGCCCATGGCATGGATTGAATGGAAAGGAACTTTAAGGTGCCTTCCAACCCAAACCATCCTGTGACACTATGAGTCTATGAAAAGAATGATCAATGAACTGATATAAAATTTGCTTTCCCATTTACACTTTTTTTTCAGCATTTGATGTATTTTAGGACTCAGAACCGCTCTTACAGTTTCACAGGTTTGCAACAATTCAGAGATGCCATTTTACAGCAAACTTTCCTCCAAAGGTATTAATGCACTTGAATTCTACCCATCATTTCTTTCTTCTTTTGCTCCTGCTCATCCTACAATCAGTAATATTATATATTTTTCTTGTGTTTCTTAAAAATTCAGGTTTTCCAGCTCAATCTCAGAGCACACAGAAAACCTTTTTCCACCCCTGAAATGAAGCCCTTGTTACTTCAGCCTTGCTCACTTGCTTGTCCTGCTCTTTCTAAAAGACTAATGAAATAACTGAGTGATGCAGTTTGGCTGCTGTTCAGCTGAACTCAGGGACACAGAGAGAGAGTGCAAGTGTTCCCAAATGAAAGGAAGAGAAAGTACTTCCAGATTATACAAATAATCATCATTAGTTGTTGTTTCCTGTCAGCTGCTGGATCCAAAGGCTTCGTTCTTCAGGAAGACGAATGAAATTGTGGAAGAGGGAAGCACTCAGACCATTCTAACAAGCCAAATTTAATCTAAAATAATTTTGTTCTCATCTTCAATAAAATGAGGTCCATAAGAGAGGTACTGCTACCCTACAGAATAAGTCACAACATCCTAACTCCTCCCTATTTCTGTCTGGAGAAAAATCTTCATGTGCAGTCTCAGAACTGTGGCTGAGAATCTGAGCTGGAGCTACCATTTTCCTCACCTGCTTGTGAGGTTTGCACCACAACCACAGTACATCATAACAGCTGTAGATGTGCAAAATCACTGAGGGAGGACTCCATACAAAGCCACCTTGCTATAAGAGAAAGCACAGACAGGTGTTCTGGTTTGCTAAGCAGGCCACATTTAAAAAGATTATTTTGCATATTTACAAAAGGCAAGCAGATATAAGCTAATAAGCCCCAAAAGAAAAGCAAGACTGACCACACCAGTTTGGAATCTGACCAAAGCCCTAAATGTCATGTTGCTCTCACGAGTCTGTAACCATCTGACCTTTATGAATGCTGGGGCAGTACAACCTTACAAAGTCCATGGAGCTCTGCCAGTTCCTAACAGATCTGGCCCTTTGATTACATTTATTTTCTCACAACCACTGCAAAATTCAAGAACTACTCCATGCAATTTGCTAAGGAGGGGGGAGAAAAAAAAAATAAAAAATCAGCATTCAAATGGTCAGAGCATCAAGCCACAGTGTGAGCTTCCAGAGGGAAATCCAACAAGACATGCTGGCTAAATCTTGGCTATGCATGAGGTCACAGTGAGGTCACACCAGAATGACTTGTGACAGAATTTTTAGTCCAATTTAGAGCATTCTTCAGGAATGCTCACAGGTTCCTGTGAATATTCCTGTGAATTCCAGCCTAGTTTTTTAGCCAATGGGACGAAGCGTTTAAATTTACCTCATCCTGGGGATTTAGGACAGTAACAGGTGTAAGGTTTACCTCACACTACATACAGCTGAGTAGCAGGATAATGGCCTTTAGTGTTGGCTTTGCTTTTCCTATTTAGACTGGGCTGGGAAATTGAGGATGCTTGGAGGGAAACCTGCTCCTCTGCCATGTTCCTGTTTTGGTCAGAAACAGGAGACTACCAAGAAAAGAGATGGAGTGCTGCAGGAAACAAGGTTTCTGACTGGATAGCTTGGCTCCATCTCACTTTAGTGGTCCCTCTCTCCTCACACAAACCAGGCTCCATTCCAGTCCCATCTCGTGTTCCACTGCAAACTGTGCAGTCACACAAAGCTGCAAAACAGGTTTGTGCACAGCTGCACAAAGCTGCAAAACAGGTTTTCAAATCCCAGTATAGGTTTTATAAATCATGATAAGGCTATGGAGTTAATTTTTATTTACAGAACATTTTAGGTAATCTACATAAACATTTGTAAGATGTTGTGTGGAGGAATGTCCTCATGGTGCACACTCTTCAGCTGCCCAGAAGATGAAACGCTGCAAAAAAATTCTGGGCCACAGGATGCCAAAGTGAGTGCAATAATCAGTGAGCCTTGGTAGTTTGTTTCTGAGGGCTTTTGTAATTCCAGGATAGGCTGTTAAGTGGGTGTTAGATACTTCGGCTGCCACCCCTGAACTTCCAAAAAGAAGCAGCAAATTCCTGACATTTCAATTCAGCAACTGGAAATTCAATTTTGCTGATGGAGGGAGACGTTCCCTTGCATAGGGAGTACTTAAGGGAGACATTATCCTTGCTGTGTTAGGCTTTATCACAGAACCCAAGATAACTGCAGCTCACAGTCTACAGGACTGAAAATCTCAGTGTTCTCTTGTAAATAAGAATAATAATAAAGCAGAAAGCAACTCCTAAGAGAAAAGCCAGGTTGCAAACTACAGGTGCTCAGGGAGTCACCAAGGAAATTCTGCTAGGAGTTATAGGAACCTTTAAGTCTTGGAAAATCCACTAAGTTCTAACTGAGATACATGGGTCTCAGCATTTGGAAAAAGTTGGGAATATTTCTTTCACCCTGATTGAAGCCCAGTCACCAGTGGAATTCCTGCAGAATTTTGTCCTGGGATCCATAGTTTCATAGACTCATCAAGGCTGGAAAATTCACCACAACTCAAAATACGTGGATCTTCTATAATAGTGATTTAAATACCTCCAAATTCCCAAAGTAAACTCACAAAGTCTCCCAGTATTCAGATATTTTAGCATAAATTACACGCTAGTCTGTCTAAAACCTAAGTAAGTATTTGTGTGTGTAAATGCTGTATTTGTGTGTATGCAGCATTTGAAGAGCTAGAATTTAATCAGTTGTCAGTGCTTTCCCTCCAACTGAAACAATACAGGTTTTTCAAAGGGAGTGGTTAATCACTACGGTGGGAGGAAAGCTGAGGAGGGACGATCAGACACTTCCTGCGTTTGATTGAACAAAATGAAATAGTGTGATTCTCTTCATATGAAACAAACATGGCAGGTCTCCATAGAAAACATCCTGTGTGAAAGCATTAATTCAATGGTGCTTGCCAATAGGTTTGTTTCATTACAGAAAGGGGAAAAAAGATCATTTTCCCCCACATATAATTTCAATACAACAAAGAGAAGTCAG
>VZUI01036539.1:0-41000 GCA_013401135.1 Cettia cetti | reverse complement strand
GAAGGGAAGGGAAGGGAAGGGAAGGGAAGGGAAGGGAAGGGAAGGGAAGGGAAGGGAAGGGAAGGGAAGGGAAGGTCATTGCCTCAGAGAAAGAACCCTCTTGCACGCTTGTCTAGTTATTAAGCATCATTGCACCCTCATATCTGTTTAAAACAAAGCCTCACGACAGCGACAATTTTTCCAGTTGACACCAGACCCTTTCCTTGCCCCTGTTTGTGTGCCTAGAATGGACGCTGAGGGGGGGACACAAAGTTCCCCCTTTCAGCTCGGGGGCTGCCGCGGGAGCCGCGGGTGAGGGTGAGGAAGGATCCGGGAGCATCCCGGGTGAGGAAGGAGCCGGGCGCTGACCCCGATAGTGCCGGCAGGGCGCGGGGGTGCCAGATGGCCGGGGGACGTGTGTTGTGTGTCGCCTGTCACCCGGGCAGATTAATGGGAGGTTTGTAAAAAGGAGAAGGGGGGTGTGTGTGGTGGGGGAGCAGGACAATTAAGCGGGGTCCCCAAAGACAATGGGGGCCACGTGCCGGGGGCGGCGGGCGTTGGGCGCACAAAGCTCCCCCTCAATGGAACCAACTGTTGCAAACGACCCCCGGAGCCTGCCCGGTTTTTCAAATCATTTCATGCCCCTTGTTTTCTTCCAATCCAGCCAATCTCCGCGCCGGGAGAGCCGTCACCTGATGATGGGCTTTTTTTTTTCTTTTTCTTTTTTTTTTTTTTTTTTTTTTTTTTTCTTTTTTTTTTTTTTTTTTTTTTTAATGGATTGAAGTCCCCGGGCATGGCGAAATAACGGCGTAACCATGGCAATGCTAATTATTGCCCTATAACTACAGTAGGAGAGAGAACACGGGGTAGGCTGCGAGGGAGATTTGAAGAGGGTTTTGGTATTTTTTTTTTTTTTTGAGCTTTTGGCTCTTGGTCCTGCGTTGATTTTTCACCCCCTTTTCTTCTTTACAAAATTTTTTTGCAAACAAATGGCATTTTGCTTTAAAGATCTCCCTGACAGTAGTTCAGGGAACTTTGATAGGTGTTTCTGGGATTCCTGAATAGAGGAGCTGAAAGCTCCAGGGCAGGCAGGCACTGGAGTTCTGCCTTGTTCTTTTAAGCTGATTTGGAGTCATGTAAAACATAAAAGATGCTTCAGCAAGAGCCCAGATTTATTTAAGGTTTCTGCAGCATCAGTTGGCAGCAAACACACATCAGCAGCAGACACCACTTTAACACATCTCTGAGAGCTCTTGAAAGCAAAAGGGTTTGAAAGCAACATCAACTGCATCCAACTAAATTATGTTCTTCTGAGAGATAAAGATGTTTTCCTGGATCTGAATCCCTTTAGGTTTACCCTGGGTGCCGAATGACAACTTCCTGACATGTCCTAATTACTGCTTTACTCCTCAAGGTACCAGTGACTCCTGCAATGCTGTTTCACGTAAATTAATTCATTTAGCCTTTCATTTGCAAGAGTTCTTTTATTGACTTTAACAGGGAGTTTGGACCACACAGGAATTTTTGAGTACTGCAAATGTATTTCAATATTCCTGTTTTGTACCACATGCTCTATCAGAAGCAAAGCAAAACAAGTGATCTGGAGCACGTAAAAGGTGTCAAAAGCAGAGCTTTAAACTAAAAGCAGCCTGTCACAGCTGTGCCTGGCAGATATGGTGCCTGGAGTCCCAAACCTTTCATTCTGCACCTTTACTCTGTCAAAAGCTGCCTAAAAATGGGTGTTTTAAGTATCAATAACTTCATTTATTTGAATGGAAGATACCAGCAGTTCAGTCTGTGAAGTTCTTCTTATGCAGCTGCTGATCTGTCACCACTGACAGGATCCAGTGGCTGGGAAAAGCTTTTCCAGGTGTTCCAGCAGCAGCACACACATTCCCCTGGAGCTGGGCACAGAGCTCCTTCCAAGGCTCTGGATTGCAGGGTTAATACAGAATTAAATTTCTGACAGATGTGAAAATAAGGAATTGGTTTGGGTTCATTTCCAGGCAGTTTCTCTGCTGAGTTCCTGGGCCTTCTTCCCCTACAAATGCTCCACAAAAGTTTTTTCTCAACCAAAAGGTTTCCAACTGGACAAAGGAACACAAGGCCAGGTAAAGGTTGTCAGTAACCAGCTGTGAAACCTCAGGGCACATCTGGATTTGGAGACAGAATTCCAGCCTGGTGGTTTTCCCCACTGACCTACAGGAGCTTTGCCATCCCAGCCATCTCTTTCCAGGGATAATTCAGCCCCATCCCTGCTCCCTGTTAACCTTCCCTGCTGCTTTGCAGACTCCTGGCTTCAGACCCGTCCCAGCTGAGCGAGGATGAGCTCCCAGGGGATTTGCAGTCCCTGTCCTGGCTGACATCCGTGGATGTGCCTCGCCTCCAACAGATGGCCAGTGGGAGAATGGATTTCAGCCTGGGGGCCCAGAGTGCCATGCTCCAGCAGACAGGTACTGTTGGGCTGGGAAATGGGAATAGGGAATAACTGCTCATCAAACAGCACAGCCTGCCCCCACCACTCCCCCTCAGGCTCCCTCTTCCTATCCTTTCACATTTTGCTTCTTGTCCAAAGACCTGGAGCCTGTTGGCTTCCTGTAAGGGCTCTGCTGGTGCCTTGCCCTCATTCCAAGAGGCAGAGAGCCCCAGCACTGGCAACACTCAGATCCCATGGGAATTTCTGCAGGTGCCTTGTTGGGCTGAGGTATTTTAAGTCCTGGGTTCCAGAGGTATTCAACACCTCTGAAATTAGGAAATTAGACAATTAATCTTTCTGCTTTGTTTCAACACCAATAAAACAGAGGGCACCTCATTTACCTCACACCTCTTTGCTTCCTGCAGCCTTGCAGCGTGTGTTGGTCGAGCTCCTTCCTTTCCTTTGTGAACATCCTTTAGGCAAACACACATCATTCCCTGTGGCATTCCACAGGGAGAGCTCAGCGTGTCACCCCTCCTGCCTGGGAGCACAACTCCAGCTAATGCTGAATGTGCTGTTTCTCTTTTGTAAGAGCCCGTGTCTGTGTCACCCCCGTGGGCTGCGAGCAGCTGCCGCCTCTCATTCCCTGCCTAACGAGTTTTGGGAGCAGCTGATGTCACCCGGGCAAGCTGTGAAATGCTCTGGGGATGGGAAGGCAGAGAGGTTGGATTCTCCACTCCAGAGCTTCCCTGTGTTCAGCTGCATCTGTTGACAGGCTGCCAGCCCCCTTCCCCGAGCTGTGCTTCCATGGGAGCATTCCTTGCCTTCCTCTCTCCACGCCAGGTCCTGTGGGGAGCACCATGCACTCGACACCCGGAGCAATGATCCACGTCCAGGCCAGCCTCCCACAGGGAATCCTGGGCCTCAATTCCATTTCAACACACGGAGCCAATGTAAGAGCAGGCCTTGATGGCTCATTATTGCCCCAGCTCCTGGGACAAGGTGTTGGTAATTCCCTGACTGTTGTGTTTCTCTCGGCAGATGAGCCCCTACGCCGTGGGTGGTCAACTGTCCCCTGGTTTGCAAACACAGCAACAGCTCTTTCCTCCTCCTCCTCCTCCTCCCCACCCTCCTCCTCCTCCTCCTCACTCCCAGCAGGTGTTTGCCCTGGCCCAGAACCCCCAGCAGGTACTGGTATGTGCTTGTTGTCTGTCTTGAAGTACCTGCCAAGATCAAATCTAGATGTCTTTTAAAAAATACCCCCTAAACCTACGCACCCAGGGACGTTGTGCATCCAGCATTTCCCTTCTTTTCCCTCTGCACACAGTGTAACCCAGCAGCAATCTACAGCACATCCTATGGGACACAGCCACACTATTCCCAGCCACGCCTGGCTCCCCACTCTGCCCAGGAACTGCATCCAAAGCATTATCCCAAGCCCATCTATTCCTACAGGTGAGTGGGGAGCAGGGAGCACATTGCCTATAGCCTGTCCTGGGATGGCTGTGACACTGCAGGGGTGTCTGAGTCCTTTGGAAAGGAACAAAAATCCCCTCATCCATGCAGGAGTCCTGTGGAAGCTGCCTCTGATGGGTAGCAGGGGTGAACAAGCAAAGTAATTCCTGGAGAGCAGCAGAGTGGGGGACTAACAGCAGGGAGGAGTAAAATCTGAGGATCACAGGGAAGTGGTCACAGCACCAGGCCTGGCAGAGCCCAGAAAGAAGGGTTTGGACAACTTGGGAATGTGGTGTGACTCATGGGGATGGTGCAGGGTCAGGATTTGGACTCAATGAGCTTTGTGGGTCCCTTCTAAATCAGCTTATCCTGTGATCCTGTGACTTCTGAGCCCTTGGGAGCAGAAATCCCAGGATCCCAGCTGTTGGTGTCTGAAGAGGTAGGTCCAAGATTGCTGGACCAGAGGAAGCTATGGAGTGACAGGACAAGAGCAGTGAGTTCCCACTGCCAGAAGCAGGGCTAGGTGGGATATTGGGAAGGAATTCCTCCCTGTGAGGGTGGTGAGACCATGGCACAGGGTGCCCAGAGAAGCTGTGGAAGTATCCTAGGTCAGATTGGATGTGGCTTGGAGGAACCTGGGATAGTGGAAGGTGGCAGGAGGTGGCAGTGGATGAGCTTTAAGGTCCTTCCCACCCAAGCTGCTCCATGATTCCAAACCATTCCCGGGTTTCCCTGCCCGCAGCTGTTTGATCGCCATGGCGCTGAAGAACAGCAAGACCGGGAGCCTGCCCGTGAGTGAGATCTACAGCTTCATGAAGGAGCACTTCCCCTACTTCAAGGTACCTGAGCACCACGGGGGAGGACAGGGCAGGGCTCTGTGGCTGTGTTCAGCTGAATATCCCAGCAGGATCCTCACTGGGATGTTCTGGGATGGGGCTGAGCTAAGAACTGCTGCTGGGTGTTGGCATTGCAGGGTGATTTCCTGCGTCACCCTCCGTGCATTTTGTCCCTGTGCCAGGTGGGACAGCAAAGCACCTTCCTGGCTCCAGTGCAGGGGGTGGAAGCAGGGGTGTCCAAGCAGCTGGATCTGGGACACCACATGGAAGTGCCACATTCCTGCCCCTTTTTCCCTTTTTTTTCCCTTTTTCCCTTTTCCCCTTCCTGCCCCTTTGCAGACCGCCCCTGACGGGTGGAAGAATTCCGTGCGCCACAACCTGTCCCTGAACAAGTGCTTTGAGAAGGTGGAGAACAAACTGAGCGGGACGTCCCGCAAGGGCTGCCTGTGGGCCCTCAACCCCGCCAAGATCGACAAGATGGAGGAGGAGATGCAGAAGTGGAAGAGGAAGGATTTGGCTGCTATTCACAGGAGCATGGCTAACCCAGGTAGGGCTGGTGTCCCACATCCCCATCCCATGGCATTCCCTGCAAGGCTTTGCTGCCTCTGGGGTCACTGTGTGCAGGAAGATTTTAATATCAAGCACTTTTCACAGAGAAGCATTTTAATGCTGTTTCTTGCCTGTTCTTCTGCAGAACTATCCCTTTCCTAAGACTTCTTTTATTTATAAAATAGAATTTAATATTATTTATACTTATATTACTATATTATTATATTACTATATTACTTATATTACTATATTATTATATTACTATATTATTTATATTACTATATCAATACATTACTATATTACTATATTACTATATTACTATATTACTATATTACTATATTACTATATTACTATATTACTATATTACTTATATTACTATATTAATATATTACTATATTATAATAAATATTATGTGATCTATTTTTATTTATATTTATATCTCATTTATTTAGAATTTCCCCCCTTATTTGTAAAATTTCTTGTTTATAAAGCAACACGTTTTCGAAGATTTCAGGAGCTCGCTATTGACAAAATCAACTGGAGGTTTTTTTGCTACAAAATCAGTAGCATGCAGTTAGTGATAAATTAGATATTACTTATTTATAAGCAAAGGGGGCATTGAAACAGTCGGGAGTTTTTTGTACTTATTTGGGAGATAAGCAGAATTCTGAGTGTTCCTCTGAGCACAGAGTTCTGCCTCTGAGGGTGAGCTGCCATCAGGGATGGCTGGGTTGCTCTGCAGTTTCACTATCATTTCTTTAGCTCAGTCAGGGATAACCACAGAAGTGGTTTTGGGAAAAGAAATAAGTGGCTTTTTTTTTTGCTTCCTGCACGGCCACAGCCTGTGCTGGGTCTCACACGGTGACAATCAATTCATGGCATAAACGTGGTTGTGCTTTGGGCAGTCCCTGCTTGAACAAACGGGCTAAAGAGTCTCTTTTCCTCCTTGCAACGGGCAGAGGAGCTGGACAAGCTGATCACCGACAGACCCGAGAGCTGCAGGCGGCCCAACAAGCAGGCAGAGCCCGAGGGGCCCCCCCTGGGCCGCATCTCCGTGTCCCAGCTCCAGCCCCAGCCCATCATGACGCTGTCCCTGCAGTCCCTCCCGCTGCACCACCAGCTCCAGACCCAGGCTCGCCTCGCCCCCAACTCTCCAGCACCTGCACAGACGCCTCCTCTGCACACGCTGCCGGACATGAGCCACAGCCCCCTGCCCCACCATCCCATGGGACGAGCCCCCGACTTCCCCAACGTGGCGGTGGACATGAGCACGGAGGTGGATGCTCTGGATCCAAGCATTATGGATTTCGCACTGCAAGGTACGGGGGAGGCACTGGGGGAGGGCAGAGCCGGGCTCTGTGGCCGTGTTCATCACTGGATATCCCAGCAGGATCCTCACTGGGATGTTCTGGGACGGGGCTGAGCTAAGAACTGCTGCTGGGTGTTGGCATTGCAGGGTGATTTCCTGGGTCACCCTCCGTGCATTTTGTCCCTGTTCCGGGTGGGACAGCCAAGCACCTTCCTGGCTCCAGTGCAGGGGGTGGAAGCAGGGGTGTCCAAGCAGCTGGATCTGGGACACCACATGTCTCTGCCCCAGGGAAAACAAAGCTCTGCTCGTGCTTTGGGGTTCTGCTTCTGTGCAAGTAGAACTTCCCTGGTTTGTGCAATGCCTGACGTGGTCCTGGCTAGAGCACAGGTAGGGAGGTGCTGTCTGGAAAGGTCTGGAAGCAGCAGATTTGGAAGATCAGGCACACCTGCTGCCCAGAAAGATCTGGAATCCCAGGATTTGAGGGGGATCAGACTTGCTGCCCCCCACACCACCACAGTCCCACCCTCCAGCAGCCAATGAAGCCCTTTAGTCCCAACCCCGGGGGCTGGGGATGTGCTGCTGTGAGCAGGATCCCATCTTTTTTTTTTTTTTTTTCTTTTCCAGGGAACATTTGGGAGGAGATGAAAGACGACAGCTTCAGCCTGGACACCCTGGGTGCCTTCAGCAACTCCCCCCTGCATCTCTCCGACTGCGAGCTGGGCACGCCCGGCCTCACGCCCGTGTCCAGCGGCAGCGACCGCTCCTTCTCCGACCTGCAGGTCACTGGCCTTTACACCACCTACACCACCCTGGACAATGTGGCAGCTGCTCAGTACATGAACCCCCAAGGCAACAAAGCCATCCCTCTGCTCTGAGCTCGGCGCCGTGCCGCGGATCCCGAGGGGCGGTTCTTCCCTCGGGGTTAAAATCCAACCGGGAAGCTCCAAGAGCTCGTCCCGCTTTGGGATGGATGTGTTGGCTGCTCTCAGCGTGTGAGGCCAAAATAAATCAAGCTGGGACTTGGTAGAACCACTTTCCCCCCATGGCAAGGGCGTGGACACACTTGTGGGACTGGGGAGCTCTCCAGAAGGACCTGGAAGGCAGCAGGAACTTTCACTGGACTGAGCTAAAAAAGATCACCCATTTAAGGGAATTAAATTTATTCCACACCGTGGTGGAGCTGCTGTGTCACCACTGTCACAGAAGCCACCACAAGCCAAGGGGCAGGCCAGCCCCAAGTTGGTTGATTGTGCCCCTGGTGTTGTCTTTCCTTCCTTAATTTGCCAAATTGGACGAAGACCTCCCCTGGTTCCTGGAGACATTTGCACCACTAACACTTTTCTGATGTAACTATTGTTAATTTATTGTTAGGAGGTAGGAAAAAAGGAGCAAAACCACTAAAAAAGGAAAACTCACCTCCCTAGCAGACCACTGTTATATCTAGATTTGTAAAAGTCCTCACCCCTGAAGGAAGTGGTACTACTGAACTATTAAACTGATCACTGGATAGAGGATTTTAGGAATTATGCCAATTTTTAGGATTTTTTAAAAAAATAGAGTTGTTTATAGTCTTGTGTATTGTGCTTCTGTCTATTCTTGTGCTAGGCAGTATTACTATTTGTAAATTTATTTATATTTATTGTTATGAAAAGAAATTATGTGAACTGAGCACTGTTCAATTTGTATAATGCTGCAGTAACCTGTTTTACAGCCACTAAATTATTCATCATGAGAACCACAACCATCTTATCACAGTTTTTACACTACACTTCTTTAATAAGCACTTTTGATACTGTGAAACTCATGCTTTTTAAAAACTTCAGAGACCAAATATTGCCACTGTACCTTTCATAATAGTCTTTGCTAATTAACTAAAAAAACCCTGATTCTAATGTAGCTTTTTAAAATATTTTTTCAAACCCTGCTTTATACTTGTTAACATACATTGCAAATAATGTGATGAAACATCTGAAATATGTTGGAACTTAGCATTTAGTTTAGTGATACCTCTATGAGCAAAAAGTGATATTTATATCTTGGGTTTTGTCTGTTCCTGTGCATTCAGAGAATTTCCCGGTGCTGTATCCAGGTGCTCCCAGGCTTTTCTCTCCCACACCCATCCATGGATTAAAGCTGGAGGGTGCAGGATGCTGGAGTGGCCCCAAAGGGCACTTTCTTGCTTGAAAATATGAAGATCAGGGGCTTGGAAACATCTGCCTGTATCCTCCCAGTAGATCCCTCCATGGCAACCTCTTAAAAAGGGCACCATGATGCTCCACGTCATAATTTATTGTCCAAGGACAAATGTGATGAATGATCCTTTGCTGTGACTGGTGTCACCTATGATGTCTTTGCTTTTTTTAAATAAACATTTCTTAGCACTACACCTGGGGCATTCTGGCTGTGCTGTGTGGTGCCTGCTGTGCTGTCACTGTGCCTGTTCTGGTGTCACTGTGCCTGTTCTGGTGTCACTGTGCCTGCTGTGCTGTCACTGTGCCTGTTCTGGTGTCACTGTGCCTGTTCTGGTGTCACTGTGCCTGCTGTGGTGTCACTGTGCCTGTTCTGGTGTCACTGTGCCTGCTCTGATGTCACCATGCCTGTTCTGGTGTCACTGTGCCTGCCCTGGTGTCACTGTGCCTGCTGTTGTCACTGTGCCTGTTCTGGTGTCACTGTGCCTGCTGTGGTGTCACTGTGCCTGTTCTGGTGTCACTGTGCCTGCCCTGGTGTCACTGTGCCTGTTCTGGTGTCACTGTGCCTGCTCTGATGTCACCATGCCTGCTCTGATGTCACCATGCCTGTTCTGGTGTCACTGTGCCTGCCCTGGTGTCATGCTGGGCTTCCCCAGGCTTCATTCCCTTTACAGACCCTGTGGACAAGTTGCAGGTGGATCCTTGGCTCAAATCCTCCACGAGAATGAGAGTTTACAGGTATTTACTGTAAGAATTTACAGGTATTTATTGTAAGGGTTCCTCCTCTGTGGTGTCACCCTGTTGCTGAAACCCTCAGAAATGCCTGGAAAAGCTCTGGAGTGGGGACAGAGCTGGCAGGAGGGATGCTCAGAGCTGCCCCACCCCAAACAGGTGCTGTGCCACAGGGAAGGGGCTGCCCAGTGCCAGAGACCCCAGGCCCTGCTCAGGACAATGACAAAGGACACAGAGCTCAGGGGGTTCCCTGGAGCTGAGCTCACTTTATTGCCTGCCAGCAATGACACCTTCCAGCCAGGAATGACTCACAAGACCCTTCCCACCCCATCCCAGGACAGGGAGACTCCCACTGACTCTGGGATCCCCCAGCCCAGTCCCAGGAGGTGTCCAACACCTTCACCCCAGGGCAATACCAGCACTGCACTTGAGCGAGGTGTCCCACCTTCCATCCATCCCACCTCCTCCTTTTGAGCCCGAGGTAAATCTGTGCTGGGGAAATGACACAGCCAGAGGCACTGGAAAACTCGGAATTTCCCCTCCATGACCAAAGGCTAGCTGAGCAGCAGGGTACAGGTCCTAGCAGGTGACAATTCCCCCTGGCTCTGCTGCTTCCAAGGAGGAACCAGGTCACTGGGGCAGGAGCACCTGGAGCCATCCCCCCTCCTCTGGCTCTGCAGGAGCCAGAAAGGACACGAGAGGGTGAGAGGAACAGATCCCTGGTAGATCCTTGAACATTCCCACGGGAGCAGCTCCCAGATTAGCTCACTTAGGTTTTTCCTGGGCCATCAGCTACTCAAGGCCACATCTACTCTTTGCCCCCCAGGAGGGGAAGGATGACAGAAATTGCTCCTCACAGTTTATAAAGCATCACTTGGAGGCTGCTTCTCACTTCCTGGTCTTGGTCAGCTTGAACACAGGTGTCCAGACACTGGCCCTGGCCAGGGGTCTGTGCCTCCAGCTCTGTCCAGTCTCATGAGATGTGTCTGACCTGGTGCCTGTTTGAAAGACCAAGGCCAGGGCTGGCAACTAAAACAGGAAAATGTTTTGGATTCTTTTTAAAACCAAGCTCTGCACCAGGTCCAGATTCCAGGCTTCGCTTGGGACAAGTTTATCTTCTGCCAAGCTGCCCCTCTGGCAGCACCCCAGTGCCAGAGGGGTCTCTGCATGGATGGCAAGACCATCTCCATGGCTTAAAATACTTTAAAGCGCTGGTGTCCTTTATTTAGGCACATGAGCAAGAGTCCAAGGCTTCAGTTCAAGTGCTGAGGAACCAGGTGGGCAGGTGAGGTCTGGTTGTGTCCTGGTGTTTCTCCTACCCCGTGGTGATTGCCCAGCTCAGGAGGGGTCATCAGTGTCCACCCTGGACAGGAGATGGGCAACCTGGGCCTTCTGTGGCCCGCTGATGTGCTGAGCCATCTGCACCATGCAGTCCATGGTCAGCTCGGGGTTGGCCTGGAGCAAGCTGCAAGGCACAGGGCAATTTCCTGAGAGGCCAAAGTGAGAACTGCCCAGTGTCCAGCACCTGCTGCTCCCATCCCAGGGATCAGCATCCCCCTTCTCCTCCCAGCTCCCACAGGCACCCACCTCCGGATGTGTTTGAGGATGTAGTCCCGCTTCAGGTACTTGATGTTCTCCCTGATGGCCGAATGGGTGCCGTCCTCCTCCTGCATGTGCTTCTCCAGCCACTCCACCACCACCTGGTTGTTGTCCCACAGGTAGCCCTGGAGAAAGCAGCACTGTGAGCAGGGAGTGCTGCTGCCTGCACTGCCTGAGCCTCCCCTTCCCCCTGGAGCCTCAAATCCACGCCGTGGGACTTTTGTTCCCTGTCCTGCACCTATGTGCAAACCATTTAAACAGCAAAAAGGGTAAAACATGGTTCCTTTGCATGGCCTGCTTCCTGAGGCAGGCACAGCAACATGTGTGTCATTTGAGAGCAGCTCAAATGCCAAAAACCCCACTTCTGCCCTGGGAAGCCCTCTCATGGTAGAAAGTGTTTTCTGGGGACCACTCTGCCATCACTGAGCACCAGCACCCAACTGGAGTCACCCAATTTGAAGAGCCAACCCCATGGCTGCTTCACCACCCATCCTCACACATTCCCATCACACAATGAAACCCCCAGGGAGGCACCCCTGAAACCTCCGAACGGTGGCAGAGCGAGGTGAGATCCCTGGGGATGCCCTGGCTGTGGAAGCCGGGGCTGGGGGTACCTTCTCAGCTCCTTCCGTCTCCATGAACCAGCGCCGCAGCATGGACTGGATGTGGATGTGGCTGAGCTCGCTGTTGGCCTTCAGCACCTCTCCCTTCACCATCTCCTCCAGCAGCAGCCGCCGCAGCCGCCAGTAGAGGAAGGAGCGGGCGCCCTTCCACTCCAGGATGTCCTGGGGAAACCGGAGCACGGCCCGCGTTTACCGGCGGCTGCTCGCTCCCAGCTCCGGCGGGACGGAGGGCAGAGAGCAGCCGCGGGGCAGGGATGTCACAGGGAAGGGATTTTCACCCCCACCTTTGCTGTCACCTCCCCGGTGCGCGGCTCACCGTGATGACCCCTTTCTCCTGCATGCGGCCCGGGGTGTCGTGCAGGTCGGCGAAGCGCACGGCCACCTGGTGGTACACGGGCAGCAGCAGCTCCTCCCGCGCCTTCAGCTGCTTCTCCAGCTGCTTGCGCTGCGCCTCCGACAGCTCGGGGGTCCCTGTGGGACACAGCGGGCTGAGCAGCTCACCGGTGATGCCACCAGGGCGTCCCCTCTGTGCTGCCGTATCAGCCACCACGCCCAGTGCCACGGCTCTTTCCTTGGCACGCTGACACCAGAGCCACGCAAGCCATGGCCACAAAGAGGTGACACCACACTCAGTGCCTGCCACATGAAACGGGAGGTGGCATTTGCAAGGACTTTGTGGGACCATGTTGTAGCAGTCTGGAGGGACATGGGGGCAAGGAGCTCCCAATGCATCAGGAACCAATTCAACGTGGCCACGGCCATCCTTCATCTCAAAGCATGGGAGAAGACCCCAGCCCCATTTAACCCACTGACAGAGTCCCCAGGAGATACAGGTGTTCTAAAGCACCACCACATCCTCTCAGCTCCACCAACAGAAGAGACATAAAGAGTTTTCCCAGAACAACACTGAAGGACTCCAGGTGGTTGCCACCAGCTTGAGCCTCATATTTACCACCACCAATGTCCACAACCCAAAATTCCCTTTCCTTACCCATCTGTTCAACAAGCTTGGCATAAACTGTATCAATCCTTCTCATTGTCTTCAGCAAATCCTTCTTCCTGAACTTGATCTCCACTGTTCCTCCAGGCTCCAAAATGCCTCCCCTGGAAGGGAAGTTTGGTAAAGCAAGGACTGGTCTGCACAGGAGAATAAATCCTAGGACAAGATGTCCGTGCAGCTGACACACACAGGTGTTTTGGGTGACACACAGAGGTGTTTTGGGTGCCACACACAGGTGCTCTGGATGCTGACCTGCTCTCCTTGTCAGCGTAGAGCTCCACGTGCAGGGGGTTGATGGTGGAGTCGATGACCACCCAGGAGCCGCCACGCAGCTCCGCGTGAGGGGGGATGTACACCAGCACGGGCTGCTTGAAATCCCGCAGGCTGTCCACGATGAAGGCACCAAACTTCAGCATCTGGTCGTACATGTCTGAAAGCCAAAGGGATTCAGGGGCTGGGTGTCCCAGTTGTCACTGCCGCAGCCTCCTCCCAGCTGCCCAAAGCCACCTTCTCTACTGGAGAGACAAAGCACCCTGCAAAACCAGCCAGCAGGAAGCCACCAACCCCAGGGAGCTCTGCCCTGCAACGCCCCATGACTTCCCCAACCCAACCCCATATCCCAGAGCTGGTAGACTGGGCCATCCCAGGACCCTGTGGGGTGGCAGGGGTGACAGAGGTTTGTCACACCATGGGAATATGGGCACCTCAAGCACAGGTACCTTTCATGCCACTGGAGAAGCCTCTCCAGTTGGCAAAGATCATCAGCGGGAGGTGCTCTCGGTTGAAGTCCCGAATGGCCTGGGCTGTTTTAAAAGCAGAGTCTGGGAACCAGACCTGTCCAGCCTGCTGGATTATCTGGAAAAGACAGTGAGCAGCTGAGACTGGGCCAGTTCTTCCTGGCATGCTGCATGAAACAGTCAGAAGAAAACAGACTGCCCCAGCACCCCTGATTTCACCTGAATTAAGGAAAATCAAGACATGCCCAAGGATCATGCTGAGCTATTCCTCCTCCCTTCCCTCCAGCCTCCTCTCAGATGCCACCTGGCCCCAGCTGTACCCCACTCACCTTTGCCTCTGAGTCCAGGTTGGCAGGGTCAGCGGGTATTGTCACCTCCACGGTGCGGGTCTCAACAGCGATGACACCCACGGGGAGACCTCCCAGCCTAGGGCAGGGCAGGGTGGGCTCAGCAAGGCCAGCTCCCCCCTGCCCCAGCCCTCCCAGGGAGCTGCTCCCTCTCCACCATCCCAAAAGCAGTGCCACAGCCTGGGCCTGAAGGTGAGGGGCCACAGGTGCAGGATGCCAGCTCCATCCCCTGCTCCAGGCAGTACCTCGCTCTGCCAACCACAACGGTCTGAGCCCACGGCTTCATGATCTCCATGAAGCTGCCCTGGTCGAAGAAGCCGCTCTGCCAGGTCCCTTTGAGAGCTGTGGAGCACAGGAAAACATGGAATGGTGCAAGGGTAAGCACTGAAGGGTTCCTGAGCACCAACCCACAGCCAGGAGCATCTTCTGCACCTACAGGATGCATTTGGGAGCAGTGCTGCAGAGGCCTTGGGCTGTTCTCACTTACTTGGATGGGGTCTCCCTGCCAGCATCCACCTGGGGTCATAGGGGACTTTGGAAGGGACAAAATCAATTTCTCTTTCAACAGGGTCACTTATGGCAGTGACAGGCACCGGGCTCTGGTTATCCTGTAAGGGAAATCCTGAGGGTGGGTCACCAGCCAGGTATGGGTGACATCCCCCACCTGCACCCTGTAGCACCCTCCTACCTTGGGTATGTATGAGAGCCACTGCAGGATGGTGTAGACCCCCTCAAAGTCATCTGGGACAGTGACATGGGAAACGCCGTTGTTGTGCATGATCTGCACTCCTCCCAGCTGGTTGTTGGATGTGTAAACCTCCCGTCCCAGCACCTAGACAGAGTTCCCAAGGGAAACACGTGAGGCTCTGCTGACACCTTTGCTCTGTTTGTCAGCCCAAACCTCTGCACAGGCAAATTTCCTCTGGGCTGAGGCTGAATTTCCACCTCTGTCCAGGCTGCTGTTCCATGGGACAGGGAAGGAGCCCACACAGGCAGTGGTGGGAAGGACAGTGGCACGGAGGACAAGCAGGCAGAGCTTGGTACCTTGTTGAGAGCCGTGACACCCGTGAGGATGATGTGGGAGTTCTCCACCTGGATGACACGCTGGCCCAGCCTCACCAGGTAGGCACCGATCCCGATGGCACGACAGGTCACCTGGGCACACACAAAGGGACTCTTGGGGTCACTGGGGCTGCAGCACACACCACGAGCACCTGGAGATGATGCTGTGAAGGGCTTGGCCTCCTTGTTACATCCTGTCACCCCTCCCAGAGTGACTTTAAGAGGCAGCAGGGGAGAGGGGAGGAGCAGAGAGGGGAAGGGCCCCAGCTGTACCATGCTGATGGTCACGATTTCATCGTAGGCACGGGAGGACTCCCCAGCAATGGTACCAGCAGCTCTCAGGTTTTCCACCCCAAATCCATTGTCCTTCCCAATGATGTCCAGCAGGACATACCTGCAGGGAAAGTGGAGCCATGGTGTGGGAAGCACTCACCTGGCAGGATGCTGAGGTGGGAGCTGCATCCTGGTGGGGTGTAGGGCAGAGCTTGGGGTGGCTCCATGTGTCTCATGGGATATGGGACTCACCTGGACTCGCCACCTTCCTCCACGTGCTCACAGCGCACCGAGTTCATGGTGCTGATCTTTGTGTAGTCCTGGGGAGTCAGGTACAGGTACCTGAATCCCTGCAAGGAAAGAGAAGGATAAGTTGTGGAGCTCCCCACACACATGCTCGCAAACCAAACCATGCTGTGCAGCAGCTCAGGGGCTAGAGCTGGACAGAGCAGCCATGCCAGCACTGGCATTTCACCTTCATCATCTGGGAGAAGCCAAAGGAACCATCCCTATGGTCTGGGTGCAGGTGTGGCATCACCCCATGCTCTGATCCCACAATTTGACATCCCAGTTTAGCTCAGGTCATCCCATCCCCAGCTAAACCCTCTATTTCCTCCTGTGCTGCAGGAGGGGAGGTGCCCACACACCTTGTAGGGCTCGGCTGGGTCCACCCAGGCCACCTGGAACATGTGCTTGATCTCGTCGGCGAAGCCGATGCGGGCGCCGCTGTTGGCGGCGATGTAGACGCGGGGGATGCCCTGGGCCCGTGCCAGCTCCGAGGCCCTCAGGAACACCAGGTCCTCCTCAGGCCCAAAGGAGCCGATCTTGTGCGTGATGTCGTTGCAGATGAGCACAATGTCCCGGCCTTTGGGGTACTCGGGGGTCTTCAGCTTCATTTTGAAAGCAACCATCCCTACCTGCCTCGAAACAGGGCAAGGTTACAGGGCAGGATCCTCCAGAGAATCACAGAGTCCCAGAATCATTTACAGAATCACAGAATTAACTGGGTTGGAAAAGACCTCCAAGATCATGGAGTCCAACGCTTGACCGATCGCCACCTTGTCAACTAGACCAGAGCACTGAGTGCCACGTCCAAGAGACACATGGGCTGAGCTGCAGGTGGCACTAACCAACAGACAAAATGGTTGAGGAGCATCTCCCAAGCTTTAAACACAGCCAGACTAGGCCACCAGCCACTCCCACCTGCTTGCCCTGCCCAATTCCAAATCATTCCCTGCTACCTCGTTCCCTCCAGGGACTCTGTTCATCTGCACGAGGTGTCCCTGTGAGTCCAGGACCAGCTCAGTGTAGGTAAGGATGTCCTTGGGGTACAGGTCTGAGGAGCCCCACAGCTTGAAGAGAGCCTGTGGAGACACAGCACATAGCTTGGAATGGTTTGGTTTAGAAGAGATCTTAAAGACCATCTAGTCTGAAGAATTCCAATAGCTAGGAATTGGTTTAGAAATGTTTCATATAACCAAAAATGTTGGGGATCTTTTTTTCTCATTTGACAGCCTGAGGAGAGGGAGCTTTTCCTCAGGTGGGAATATTTGGGGAGGGTGAGGATGAAGAGCAAATGCAGTAATTTGGAGCCTCTTTCTGCTCAGCCAGACTCACCTGCCTGATCATCTCTGGGAAGTCGTACACGTAGGTGGTGCCCAAGGACTGTGCCTGGAACCGCTTGGCCTGAAGCAGGTCCTTGGTGACGTAGGGGGTGTTGATGAGCATCCCATGCTGTGGGCCCTGCTTGTCCCCATATGACTGGAACATGATCTGGAGAGGAGAGCAGAGTGTTGACTGCCTTCTCTGCATGTCATGGAGACTTTTCTTCTGGAGCACTGCTAAACTCTGCTTGGTCAAGATGATTTTCCACCCATTTTTGGCTATTGAGGGGACTGTCACACTGACGTGCTGCCAGTACTAGTGATGCCCTAACAGTGACCTTCACCTCCAGCACTCAAAACTGCTCAGCTCCACACCAGCATCATCCCAAGGCACCCAACTGGATGAAGCTCAATGCATTTTGAACAAAGCACCACCCCAAGGAACCCAACTGGATGAAGCTCAATGCATTTTGAACAAAGCACCATCCCAAGGAACCCAACTGGATGCAGACAGAATGAAACCAATCCAGCTGTGGGAATGCTGTTGGAAGTCTGGGGGCTCTGGGCAGACCAGCACTGCAGGTGCACAAGGAGTTCTGCAGAAGCTGCTGCTGGAGCAGCACTCGGGCAGCCACGGTTCCTGCAGTCACTGCTGGGGTTACTCACGCTGCCAGTGCCAGGGTCCCTCACTTCCTTGTAGAGGCTGATGTCCAGGTAATATCCAGACTCGTTGGTGAGGAAGAGGCGGATGGGGATGGCGGTGGCCGTGGGTGTCAGGCGGATGTTGATCTTCACCTCGGCCTGCAGCACCCGCAGCTTCCAGAGGCGGCTGCCGTAGCGCATCACCATGGAGCGCACCGACTCCTCGATCTGCACAGGAGTGGCACACGGAAGGGTGGGTGACCTCAGGGACAACACTGAGCACACGATGCCGAGGCTGGAGCAGCCCTGTCGCAGGTCCACCCCAATCAGCCATTTCAGATTTGCTTTGAGTGAGCCCCTTCTGTCTCTCCACGCCTCCTGGCTGTGGCTGGTGCTGATATCCACCCTCTCCAAAGGGGACAGGGAGGGATGGTGAGGGGTGGCTGCCCATCTGTGCAGTGATCCTGAGCACAGGGGATGACAGAAGAACTTTTCCAGGACAGAGGAAGCAGGACCCCAAGAAACACACCTTGGACGGGTCCATGATGACGGTAGGCACGAAGTTGAGGAAGATGTGGTTGCAGTCAGTGCGCACAATGGTGTTGTTGAAGGCCACCTCCAGCTCATCCATGGCCTCCAGGAGCCTCCTCTCGCCCTCATTCTGCAGGTACTCAAAGGAAGCCTCCTGTGATGGAGCAGGTGCCTCAGCAGGGGCCGGGCCACCGCTGCACCCTCACCGTGCCCCCAGGGCCCCTGTGCCACCGTGCCTTGGTGATGAGGTCGGAGTGGCGCACGATGGCGCGGATGAAGAAGCGGTAGTCGGTGGCCTCGGCGCCCGCCTGCACCCTGGCAGCCCCCAGGTAGAGGTGCATCCTGTGGCTGGCACAGGGGATGGCTGTCAGGTCGAAGTTGCGCATGCGGCTCAGCTCCAGCTGGAAGGCGAGCGCCGGCTCCAGGTGCCGGTAGATGCGATCCTCTGCGAACTGCCGGGCACGGCCGTCAGCCAGGGCAGGGCCAGCACCCACACCAGCACTGCTCACACCAGAGCTTACCTCGTCCCTGGCTCTGAAGGTGAAAAACTTTGGGAATTCTCTCTGCAGAAAAAGGGAGAGAGAAGATATGAATAGGCCTGGCTCGCAGAGGATTGTTCTGATTCTTCATTATAAAGAAAAAAAATCTTGCAGGCTTTGTTCTCCCCCAGGGGGAAAAGGGCTGGGAGGGATTGATTAGATTGGATTTTAGGAAGAAATTGTTTCCTGTGAGGGTGGTGAGCCCTTGGCACAGGGTGCCCAGAGAAGCTGTGGCTGCCCCATCCCCTGGAAGTGTCCAAGGCCAGGTTGGAAGGGGCTTGGAGCAACCTGGGATAGTGGAGAGTTCCACCCCATGGCAGGCAGGGGAACAGGATGAACTTTAAGGTCCCTTCCCATCCAAAACACTCTGTGGTGGCTTCTAAAGGCAGCTTAAAGCTATGGAGTGGCTCTACAGGAACCACGTTACTGGAAACATGAGCAGGATAAAGGATGATACAGGAGATGAATCACTCAATGAATTGCTCATTAATTAATTCCCAGCTCCTGAAGCACAGTGGGTCCATCCATCACTCGGTGCTGTGTCTATGAGGTATTTACAGGTGTCAGAGGCTCAGCTGCACTCACCTGCTGGGCAATGAGGAACGTGATTCTCCGGAGACCACATTCAACGAGGATGTTTTTCTACACAGAAACAGAAGATGCCACCAGTCACGAGAGCTTAAACATCTCCACTGAGGGGGCAAACAAAACCTAAACTGCAGCATTTTGGGGTGCACTGCATGGACAGGAGGCAGTACAGTGCTCTGCCTTGAAGGGTTTACATAAAGAGGGTCCAGCCTCAGCAAACAACAGACCTTGGATTGGGCAAAGGCTCTGAAGACGGGCACCAGCTTCTCATCTTCCATGTGGTCAGCTGAACAGAGCGCAACATTGAGGATGTGGATCGGCTCCTCACGGATGTTCTGCCAACAAAACCCCACAGTCAACCCTGGCCAGCAGCATCAGTGCTGTCCCCAGCACCGCCTGGGGGTATCAGCAGCAGCTTCATGCCCACCTTGGTGTCCTCATCGTAGGGGGTGGCCTGTGCCTCGCTGAGGAGCCCACTGTCTGATGGGGAGTTAGCAAAGCACGAGATCACTTCATCAAAGTTCCTGCCCAAACAGCAGGGATGGGGTCACAAGCCAGCACGTTGTGCCCACCCCCTGCCTGAAGTGACAGCACCAGGGACACACTGTGACAGTGTGACAGGGACAGAGGTACCAGCACAATGGCCCCACCATCCCACAGCAAACCCACAGCTCATGAAATGCAGCTCTGAGCTGTGCTGCGTTAATGTGCAGAGGGGTTTAACCTGTGCCACGTAAGCTTTCCTCTTGCTTCTCCTCAAATGCCACCTCATGTCCCCACAGGGTAAGTGCTGTACTGAGAATACCCAGTCTGCAGCTATGGTGGGAACTGGAGCTGCCTCTAGCACTACCCACCTTCCCCAGCTGTGGCTCTTCCATCCCACTCTGCTCTCAAACGACTGCAGTGGCACCCAAAATGCACAAACACTGGCCAGGCGTGTCCCTGCACCCCCACCTTGTGAAGTCCTCAAATCTGCGGAAGGCCACCATGACTCCCATCCGCTGGCTCGTGGGGCAAAAGCCACTGTCCATGAAGAGCTCGGTGCTGTGGCGGGCCAGGTCAGGGTTGGAGATGCTGATAGGGACAGATATCCTGCCATGGGGACAAGCGTCAGCTCTGGGGGAGCCACCAAGTGGGACCACACAGCTCCCACGGGGGACCCCAACCCAGAGAGGGCTCATCCTGCTCCACTGGCAATGGGACAGAGTGGTGGCAGCTCAGGGGGGATGATACAAACCCCACAGCTTTGTGGAAAGAACCATGTCCAGGGGGAGCAGGACAGCTGTGGGAGGGACCCCTGTACCTGTTGGGGTGGGAGGAGGGCAGCATGAACTGGAACTCCACGAGGCAGGTGCCATCAGAGAGCTGCTGGTGCTGCAGGCTGTGCAGCTCGTAGGCGATGTAGCCCCGCCGCACGTACACCTGTGAGGGGACACAGGAGGTACCCCCGTGCCCCTGCCACCCCTGGGACCCCCATGCCACTCTCAGGCCCCCTCTGTGCCCCCCAGGCCTCACCTCCAGCGCTGCCATGCGCACCACCTCGTTGGTGTGGTAGAAGAACACGGGAAGCACATCAAAGATGGAGGTTTCTGACAGGATCAATTTCTGCAGAAAGAAAGCAAAATTTACGGCAAGGATTAAGTGAGATCTCCCTGCTCTATTTAGGGGGTCCCTCAGTGTGGAGCTGTGCAGGACTGGTCACTAGGTACCATGGAACATCCAGCCCACCACGGGGAAACCACTAGAGCCAGATGTGGATCCACACATCCGTTCCCTGCCAAATGGAGCATGGAGCAAAGGATGGGGACTGGCAGCACTGTGGTGCAGCCCCTCCTCTGCTCCACACAGCCACTACAGCAAGGCTTTGAGTGATTTTCTGCTGTTTTTAAGACTAAACCACTTGCAGCCAGATTCCCTCCCCTAAGCCACCCAAATTCCCTCAGGAAAAATACACAATTCCCAACCTTCAGGTTCTCAGGGCAGTACTCATGGCCATACATGTCGATAGCAGAGATGAAGATGGACTCAACCTGGTTGTGCCGTAGCTCATAGGAGGGCATGTGAGAGGCAATGAGCACCTGCCAGGGGAGAGAGGAGCTGGGAGCATGGGGGACAGGGATGGGGACAGGGATGGGATGGCACTGCATGGTGCTGGCTGACCTGCCGGGCTCTCAGTGCCACTTTGGAGTGCTCGGTCCTGCTGAGCTGTGTCAGCTCGTGGAGGATGCTCGTCAGCTCATCTGTCAGCGTGGGGTCACGGCCACACAGCTGGTCCTGCAATGTCACAGCCACCATGGCTCAGCTCAGGCTCCTCGCTGTGCAGGATGGCTTCATCCCAAACCCCAGCCCAAGGGAATGGCTTCATCCTGCACCCCCATGCAGCCAAAGGGGGCAAGACCCAAGGCACTAAAATGGGCTCTCTTTGACTCAAGTGTCGTCACACAACAGAGGGGAGATAATTAAAATAAAGCAATTACGAGGCAGGAATGAACACTTCAAGTGATCCAGAGCTGCCTTGGCTCTTCCCTGCCACCAGCCTTTGTTTCTGGAGTCTCAGGTACGGGCTATACTCACAATTAACATGATCACCAACTGGTTCTTCTTGGCCACCTGGGCATGGGAGAAGATGCTCTCCAGCACGGGGGTCATGTTGGGTTTGCATTGCTCCCTCAGGCTGATGACACACTTGTCATAGTGAGCTGTGGGGCAGGGTCTGGTGAGCCCTGCAGCTCCTCCAGAGAGCCCTGCAGCTCCCCCAGAGAGCCCCGAGCCCTCACCATGCTGGAACTGTGTCTCCACTTGCAGGTAGCGCCTGAGCAGGTCCAGCACCACTGCCTTCATGTAGCCCCGGATGCCGCTGCGGTACCTGGGGAGCAGAGCCCATCTTAGTGTGAGGAGGTGGCTGTGGGGGACAGGGGGGTCACAGACAGCACGGGACTCACCTCTGCACCAGCTGCACCAGGCTCTGTGTGTTCATGAAGAAGACCTCCCGCTCAGCCTTCCTCTGCAGCGTGGCTGCATGGGTGTCCAGCACGTTGGCAATCTGTGGGGAGAGGGGACAGGGTCCAGGGTGGCTTAGGGACACAAGGCTGCCAGCTCCCTCTTTGCTTACTCCACCCAAAGCCTTTCCCTTGAGGTATTTTTTCCCCAAAGTGACAAACGAATATAAAAAGAAACACACACATAGAAGCAAATACACACGGAAAATATAAACCTCCGCATATTTCCCTCACTCATTTCATCTGTTATAAAATCTTGGCAGCACAAATTCAGGCAGAGCTCCCAGCTGGCTGCAGTCAGGAGGATGTGAGCCCCCCCTGGCACTCACCTGCTGGCTGGGGAAGCGGCAGAGCACAGAGGTGATGTTGCTGGCGTACTGCGCCATCACCTTCCGGATGGATTTCTCCACGGCCAGCGGGATTCTTCCCGAAATGCTCGTCATGATCTCCTGCAGCTCCAGCAGGGGCAGGGCAGGGTCCCGCAGGGTCTTCATCAGCTGCCCCACCCATTCCTTCACCTGCAGGAGCACAAGCTGGGGCTGCTGCACTTGCCCTCGTGGAAACTGGGTGAAAGAGCTGGTGCCTGGCACACACCTTGGCCTTGAAGTAGGGCTCGGGCAGGCAGTAGCCGTTCATGACGTTGGTCAGGTTGTCCAGCACGTTGCGGAGAACCTGGTGCTGCTTCTCACCAGTGATGGGGAGGGTCTGCTGGGCTGGGAGCCCCCCTGTGAAGGGCTGTGCCTGGAGAGGGCAGAGGGAGGTGGGCTAAACTGTTCTTGTTGAAAAGGACAGAGCTCCCGAGAGCTGCAGCTGCCCCAGAGGAACCAGCACTACCCCTGCTTTGGGTTAGATGCAGAGGAAACGCCTGACGTTCAGCATGGTGGATCTGCCAGCGTCTCATCATGACAATAACGTGGGAAAAAGAGGAGATTTTAGTGCTGTAAATGCACATTTTTAGTGTGTGTGAGCCCCTGCACAACGAGGAAGCAGAACAATCCACACGGAGCAGCACTTGGGGCCAAAGACATGGCATGACCATGGCTGTGATGCCAGGACAGCTCCTCTATTCTGATCCCTAGGGAGCATTCCCAGGATGCCAGCTGGGAGCTGGCAGGAGGGGATGGCAGCCCCCAGGAGACTCACAGGCTTCACTTTGGAGGGATCATCGAGCTGGAGGCCGGCGATGACAGAGCCGGCCTCCAGCAGCGCTCCCGGCCGCTTGATGTAGCGCAGCCGCCCCGCCTCCTCCACCGCCAGCGTCATGATGATTTTCATCACCTGGGGAGGAGGGGACCCCGTCACCGAGCCAGCAGCACCCTCGGGCTGCACATCCCACCAGCATCAGCAGTGCTGCGGGGTTCCGCCTTTGCCGAACCTTGACTCCTGCAGCTTTCCCGCAAAGCTCACCTCGATCTCCGCATAAACCTTCCCCTCGTCCACGTGGCCGCCGTCCTCCACCGTGTACTGCAGCAGCTTCCCCGCGCAGGGCGAGCGCAACACCGTCGGGTCCTTCTCCTTCTCGAAGGTGCACGTTTTGTTGCCGATGGTGATCCGGTACCTGCGGGAGAGGGAAAGGTGTCACCAGCCGGCTGCTGGCCATCGGGGAGGGGGGACGGAGGCCCCGGCAGGGGGTACCTGTCGATCTCCTCTTTCATGTAGGTGGTGTAGCTGCAGCCGTCGTAGGAGAGCAGCAGCCCGCCGTCGTTGAGCCGGTGCACGTCGATCTCGATGTGCGTGCGGTTCATGATGACCACGTAGGTGGTCAGCGACTGGCGGGCGACCTGCGGGCAGGGGGCAGGCTCAGTGCAAGCCCAAAACACACCGACCAGCGAGGCTGGGGGGCACCTCCCCACGCTCAGTGCAAGCCCAAAACACACCGACCAGCGAGGCTGGGGGGCACCTCCCCACGCTCAGTGCAACGGCTGCTGCCACAGGATGGGGCTGTGCTGGGAAGGTGGGAGGCACCAGCTCAGGCTGCACCCGTGAGCTGTTCAATTCTGCCCAGAGCTGGTTTAACTCACTGCCCACAACTGGTTTAACTCACTGCCCACAACTGGTTTAACTCACAGCCCAGAGCTGGTGCAACACATGGCTCACCTGCCACTTTCATTGTGAATAAAGAGTTTTGCATGAAGTCCAACTAATTTGGGTTAAAAGCAAGAAAATGAAGTCCCTTAATAAATTCAGGGCAACAGGTTGTATGAAAATGTCTGCCAGGTTAAAACAAGGTTATTAAGGTTATGAGGTTATTAACCTCATTTTTAGGTTGCCCATTTTTAAAGGACAACCTTGTATTTATTTCAGTTTTCTCCCTTGGGACAGGAGCGTGGCCCTGACCCCTTGAGAAGCTGTGGCTGGTTTGGGGGGAGCACAGCCCTGCCCTCACCTGCAGAATGTACTTCACACCCTCAGAGATGAGCTCCACATCGACGATGTTCAGCAGGGAGGCTGCTGGCAGCACCTGGCCCCTGGAACACAACGGAGGGATCAGGCCCCACGGCATTCCCAGCCTCTCCAGGCATGTGGAATGTCAGCAGTGCTCCCAGCCCTGGTGGGAGGGCACAATGGTCACCAGAGGGGACAAGTGTCAGCTTTAAGTGACCCATGTGAGCACCATGCACAGCCAGCTCTGGAGGGGAAACAATCAGATAAGGTGCACGGGAGAGCCCTGGGAGTCCTCCGAGCCTGGAGGAATAACCTTGATATTCAACAACAAAGCCACTTCCCCTTGAAAGCTGTTTTCCCAGCCATGGGAAGCCTTTCCTACTGCCAAGACAAAATGATAGCTGAGGAGCCAGAGCTGTGAGCCACAGCAGACACCCCTGTCCCTGCTGTCACAGCACTACTGTCACTAAATTTGCAATGCAAAAATGGAAGGGAGATGTCCCAGAAGAACAACACCCAGGTCTCTATTGTGGCTGTCCCAATCCTGGAATTGCTCAAAGTCAGATTGGATGGGGCTTGGAGCAACCAGGTCTGGTGGAAGGTGCCCCCCAGATGACTGAGCCCCCCCGGGCAGCCCTCACTCCACACCTCTCCAGAGTGTGCAAGAAGTCAGTCATGCACGTCCTGAAAGCAGCATCCGCCACGTTCAGGGCACCACAGACAACCCCCAGCATCGTGTCTGGCTTCTCTGCCTGTGGGGACAAAACCAGCAGGGTTTGGGTTTCACCCCAAGGAAGGGGAGTGGTGAGCCCAGGGCAGCAGCCCCACCTGCACTTTCTCAGCGATCAGGTGGTCCAGCCAGCCCGTGTGTATCTCGTTGTTCTGGAAGCTCTCTGTCTCCAGCAGCTTGATCAGGTACTCCACCGTGGTCCTGAAATCCCCACGGATAGACAGCTCCTTCAGGGCCACCACCATGTTCCTTTTGGGGAGAAAAGCCATTAATCACTGAGAAGGTGGCACTCGGCTCTCAGCAGAGGGAACTGGGGAGCTTCAGGGCCCAGGACAATGAGCTCCTGAGCCCCCAGCACCTTCACAGAGCAGAATCACTGCATGGTTTGGGTTGAAGGAGACCTTAAAAATTCTCTTGTTCCAGCCCCCTGCCATGGGCAGGGACACCTTCCACTAGACCAGGTTACTCCAAGTCCTGTTCAACCTGGCCATGAAACAGCCCTGAGTGAAACTGCTGCTCAGTTCCTGAATGGACACAGCTGCTCATAGGCACTAAGCCATGCTCAGCAGAAGACTTCAACACATCCTTGAGGATCAGGAGGATGAACTGGGGCCACAGCACCACCACAGTCAAAAAAAATTCTGTCTTTGGCCAGACAGCCAGGTGCTTAGCACAGCAGCATTATTCTGGTCCTGTCAGATAAAAAACACTTTTCCCAGCTCACACACCAGCTGTGACTCTTCCCAAGGACACACGCCCTCCAATTCATCCCGCCACACTCACGAGATGGCCTCCTCCCGGTTCTCTCCCCATGAGAAGCAGTGTCCAAACTGGGAATCAGCAAATTCGTGCAGCCCCCCGGCTGCTGCCACGCTGAAATACCCCCAGACATTCTTGCTGCTGCGGAAGTTCAGCTCCTGCACCGTCCCCGAGCTGGGCTTGAAACCCTGAGCCAAGAAATGGAGGAACCAGGATTGAGACTCATGCAGCCAAGACAGGGAAGGGGAACCCTCATGGATTGCACTGATCCCATGAACATTGGCCAGTTCAGCCCCAGAGGTGGCAGAGTCCCCTTGTCCTGACCCCCAGCTCACCTCCTCGGGGTTCTCGCTGGTGATCCGGGCAGCAATGACGTGGCCCCTGGGCACGGGGGGGTTGGAGGGGCTGTGGAAGCAGATGGGGCTGTCCCCCCAGGGGCTCTCCCCATACAGCACCCGGATGTCTTTGATCCTGTGCAGGGGGATGCCCATTGCAATCTGCAGGAGAGAAAAAGGCCTGAGCTGCCAGGGACATGCCAACAGAGAGCCTGAATGGAGAGCTCCCAGTGGGAAGCCAGAGTAGAAGGACAGCTGCCACACTGCTTTCACCTGCATCTTCCACGCTGGGATATGGATCAGCTTCCCTCTGCCAGGCTCCATCCCAGTGCTCCTCCCTCAATGCCCAAACTGCTTCCTCTAGCACCCCTGGAGCCACCCGTGCGCAGGTACCTGCAGCTGGGCTGCCGGGAGGTTCACGTCCGCCACCATCTCCGTGCACGGGTGCTCCACCTGCAGCCGGGGGTTCAGCTCCAGGAAGTGGAAGCTCCCGTCCTCCCCGTACAGGTACTCCACGGTGCCCGCACTGACGTACCCAACCATCTGGGCCAGGCGGACAGCGCACTGCGGGAGAGGAAATCCCTGGGTCATGGAATCGCGGGGTGTCCTGGCTCGGGAGGGACCTGCAGGATCAGCAGCCAACTCCTGCTTGTGCAGGGGACACCCCAAAACCCCACCGTGTGCCTGGAAGAGCAAACGCTCCCCGGACTCTGGCAGGCTTAGGGCTGTGATCGCTTCCCTGGGGAGGCTGTTCCTGTGCCCGACCACCCTGGACAGGGCGTCCTGCTCAGCTCAGGGGTCCCTCCCTTCCTAAAAACCCCAATAAACCCAGCTCAGTTTCCCACTAAAGCCTCGTGCTGCCCCTGGATCAGGCACCGCACCTTCTCCATCAGCTCGGTGACAGCGGGGGCAGCGATGGTGGCCGGCGCCTCCTCGATGATCTTCTGGTGGCGGCGCTGGATGGAGCAGTCGCGGCTGAAGAGGGAGATGGCGTTGCCGTACTCATCTGCCAGGACCTGCACCTCCAGGTGCCGCGCGTGCTGCGCCAGCTGCATCAGGAAAATGGGGGAGCCGGGCGCCTCCGCCTGCACCTGCGGCGGGGGAGAGGGTCGTGCTCCGGCATCGCCCCCCGAAATTCATCCCAGGATGGAGGCAGAGTCGCGGCAGGAAGTGGGAGGTGTCCCGGGTGGGAGCAGGACCCTGCCGGGATGGGATGGGAACGGGATGGGGGTTCCAGGCACCTCTCACCTGCCGGAAGCAGGCACTAAATTCCTCTGCTGCCTCCACTTTTCGGATGCCTTTGCCCCCGCCACCTTCTGCCGCCTTGATCATCAGGGGATAGCCGATCTCCATGGCCACCTGAGAGGGTCAAGGGCTGGGGTGACTGTAGTGTTTTGGAGCCCAGCCCACACAACTCCAGGCATCCCTGAGCAGGATTATCCCTGTGACATTCATTCAGAGGGACAAACTGCTGCTGGCACAGCCTTGTGTCACCGTGGTGTGTGCTGGGAGGCCAGAAGAGCCAGGGCAGGCAGGTTCTGAGGAGGAATCATGGTGGGCAAGAGATGAGCAGCTGCTACAGGCTCAGCTTTACCTCCAGGCCTTCCTCCACGTCCTTCACACAGCCCTGTGCATATGTCTCCAGGGGGATGCTGATGGCCTGCTGATGCTTCTGGTCCTCCTCGGACCACTGGGCCACCAGACCTGCAGATATGGCCAGAGCTATGGTCACCACCAGGATGGCACAGCTGAGTGTGCCCAGGGAGCTGTGGATTCCATCATTTCCCTTGTTTCCATGCGTCCCATCTCTAAAATCCCCCTGCCCGAATCAGCTGCTGCAATGGGGTCCCCAGTATGTGTGGCCAGCTGGGCCAAGAACCCTGATCCTGGTGCTTGCTTTGGGGGGAAGGAAAGGCAGGGAGGAGGGAAGAGGGGGAGCAGGGAGGATGTGGGGGCTGTGAGAAGGCACTCACCGCTCCCGCTCCACGGCAGCGTGGGGATCTCCAGGGTCTGAGCCACGATGGTGGAGGCAACTTTGTCCCCCAGAGCCCACATGGCATCACTGGGGGGGCCTTTGGAGAGGAAGAGAAGGGCTGAGGGGGCACCCAACCCACCAGGCCATCCCCACATCACTGAGCCAGCCCCACCAGCCTTCTGCAAGGACCGGGGATGCAGGAATCGCCCTCAAACCCAATGCTCAGCTCAGGACAAAGCTCAGGCTGGGAATTTCACAAGGTCTGCTCCCACCCAACGTTCCTCTGTGAACACTGCATCAGCCTGAACATTACAGGGAAAACCCAGAAAACAGCAGGATTCCTGGGAATGCCCCAGGAAACCAGCCTGAGGACTGCCACTCCATGGGCTGGACATGCCAGAGGCACCAAAGGGGCATTCCCAGTGCAGCATCCCTGGCACTGACTGTGCGTGCACACACACCAGCCCAACACCCAGCACAGAGAAGCAGTGAGACCTTACCTAGGAAAGCTATCCCATTTTTCTGCAGCAGCTCTGGCAGCTTGTGGTTCTCTGAGGCGTGTCCCCAGCCAGCCCACACTGCCTGGGACAAGGAGAAGCAGCAGTGGGAGCATTACCCCTGTGCTGGCACCTCCCAGCTCCTCAGCACACAGGGACATCAACCCCTCTTGGGGTGTCCCCTGGGGAGAGGGACAAGGAGGTGGGAGACACAAATGGCCACTACCTGGACTGGGATCCGTTTGGAAATGTCCACAATCAGCTCCACGTTGGCGTAGTTGTTGTTGTTTGTCCCTCCAGGGACGGGCACGTAGTGATCTGCCATCTTGATGTACTCTGCAAGAGAGCACAGGGAGTGGTGGCAGCCAGATCCCTGAGTGGCACCCCTTCCCAAATCCTCATCCCAGGGAGACTAGAGCAGGGAGAAATTATCTACTCCTGGATTTGGCTGCGCAGGAGGGAAGTGCGTGACTCCAGGCTGTGCAGAGCCCTCACATGCCAGGCAGGAAAGGCCTGGCCCAGCTCAGCCCCAAGTAGGGAACTTCCTTTTGGGGATATTTTCAGGAATTACCTGCGTTAGCCTTGAGGTCCTCGGGGGTGACCATGACCACGAAGCGGATGGCGCGCTCGTTGCGGAACATCTCGTAGGCCCAGCGGCGGATGGAGCGCATGCACTTCACAGCAGCGATGCCGTTGTTGGCAATGAGCACCTGTGGGGACAGGGACAGCGGGTGGCAGGGTGAACCCTGGCCTTGCTACCCCAAGGGAGGGCAGTGCAGAGCCAAGGCATGGGTGTGGAGCAAAGCAGGGGGGATGTGTTAATCAGGAGCTTTCTGGAAGCTGGTTGTACATGCCAGCAGAGCATGAGAGTCCTCAACAATATCTCTGATGTCTGGCACTGGGGGTGACAAGGATGGGACTTTGGCCATCGTTTGTGCAAAGCTGCTGCATGGGGTTCCCTCTCCCAGCCCGTGAGAGCGAGTGAAGCCACGGAATGAACAGCTCTGGGCTGCCACTGCTCCAAGCCTGGCGGACACAGGACATTCAGGCAGTGCTCAAAGATGTCCCCGAGAAAAGCAGTGACCCCCTACCCAGGCACAGGAAGGGGCGTGTGGGGACAGACCTTCTCGATGACACGGTTGCCACCAAAGCGGGTGACGAACTCGGCTGGGGAGGCGACAGAAAAATCCCGCTGCAGGTCCATCTTCCTGTGGCCCCTCTTGGCCAGGTTCAGCCCCGACATGCTGGGCCTGTGGTGGGATGTGGTGGCTGTCACTGAGCCCAGGGCCATCCCAGAGAACCCAGAGCCACTCCAATGAGCCCTCTCCCAGCCCCAAAGCCCCTGCAAAGGTCACCAACCACATCTACAACGTGACTCAGGCAGGACATAAGGAAATTCCTTATCTGTGGAAGGAGGGAAGAACAGCAGGGGTACTGCTGGTAGCACCACCTCGAACCCAGCGTGGCAAGAGCCACCGTCGGGCTGTCGAGTGTCACAACATGTCCCTGCAGCCAAAGGTTTGTTATTTTTAGCTGGAGCAGAGCAGCCGGGGGAGGAGGGCAGCAGCATTTGACTTCCAGAATTTGGCTTGTTTCTTCTGGATGTCAGCTGTGCTCCCATGGGAGCTGCCCGGTGCAGCCAGCAGGGAGTGAGCTGCCCCACATCCAAACCAGAGATTTTGTGGGGACATCCCCTGCCCTGGTCCCTGCCGCAGTCATGCAGGTGGCACTGCTGCCACACAGCCAAGGACACTGGCTCTCCCCCCGCAAAGGGAGCAGGGTTGTGGGCATCACCTTGGGGTTCCGAGGTGCACCAGCACGCGTGTGCCCCAGTTTTGCCCACAGCAATGCACCCACCACAGCCGCCCTCCCTAACCTGGCCCTCCCTGCCCGGCCGCGCTCCGGCCATCGGGGATTGCCCTCCGTACCTGATGCCGGCGCTGGGCTCCACAAGGGCGCTCACCGCGGGGGGCTCGGGGACGGTCCCCACTACCCCGGCCAGGCTGCTGCGCCGCCGGCCCACCCTGAAAGCCGTGGCCATCAGCTCATCATCGGAGGAGTTGTCATCGAAGGAGCCCAGCACGAACTTGGCGAGGGCCGGGCGGCGCAGCGCCGCGGGGTTGTACACGGCGAGCTGCTCCTGCTCCGCGCTCGCCCGCCTGCCCCGCGGCGGCTGCCGGCCCGGGGGGCTCGGCCGTGCCGGGGGCCCGGCTGCGGGGGGCGGCTCCGCGGGGCTCTCCTCCGCCTGCTTCTTCTGCTCGCACCCAGATTTGGACATTTTGGCCCAAAGGAGCAGCAGCACGGCGAGCAGGAGCAGCGCAGCCTGCAGCATTCACGGGCCCTGGGGAGAGGGAGAACCGCGGTAACGATTGCGCCGCAGAAATTGACGGCCCCGTCCCCTGAGCTCCAGCAGCGCAGCCCCCGGTGCCGGCAGCCCTCGGCCGGAGCTGTTTTCGCTGCCCGGAGCTCCGTGAGGAGCCGGAGGGGGTGACACGGCCTCGCCCGCCCGGCCCTCACAGCACCCTCAGGATGGGCGCCCCAGCCCGGCCCTCACACCGCGGGGCGCTGAACGGGACCCGCAAATCCCGGCAAGGGCGGCCGATTATCCCCGACAAAGCCGGGCACGGGGTGAGGGAAAAGCGCCGCTGCCTCCTCAGCTCCTGGCTCTCCCCTCAGCCCCTCGCTCTCCCCCTCAGCCCTCGCCCCCTCACCATGGCTGCCAGCCCCGTGCCCCCGCCGGTCACGCTGGTCACTCCGGTGTCACCGGTCACTCCGTGTGTCCATCTGTCGCCTGTCGCTGCCCGGGCCGGAGCCCAGGCGGTGCCGGGGCCGCCCCCGAGGGAAGCACGGTCCCCCCCTCCCCGGCCCGAGGCTGTTCCAGTTGGGTCTCGCACGTGACGGTCACGTCAAGCAGAAATATTTCCCTGCTAACGTGTCTGGAAAACTTCTGCTGGAGATGAGGGTGGAAAGAGGGAGGGGGACACCCGATCCTTGGGGGACAAAGGTGCCCTGGCCCTGTGCCTGGTCACGGGGACGAGGACAAGGACATGCTCCTGGGTTTGGCTCCCTGGGGGGAACAGGGACTCCCCATTCCACCCCCCGCTCCCCCCTGTGTTAAAGTACCAATGCAAGATCATGTAAACAAAGTGATTTTTTTTATTAAAAAAAAAAAAAAACACACTGGAGAAAAAACCACAAACAAACCCCAAGCAAACAACATGTACAGCAAGGCCACAGACAGTGTAAATGTCACTGCTGATAGTGTTACCTCAGAGAGAACACCAGAGGAAGGGTTATAAGGATGTTCTATAAAAACTGGTATAATTTCCAAAAAAATAAAAGGCTTTTCACTTCCATTAAAGGAATTACAAAGTCAAAGATGGACTGGAAACCCAGGACTATGAAGTCAACACCTCTTCCTCCTGGAAGTTTTAACAGTTATTACCAACAGTAAGTGGAAACCTTCATTTGTTCCCAAGGTGGCAAAGCACAAAGTTCCCTCTTTTAAGGTCTTAAAAAATTTGCAACTATCAGTCCCTTAATTGGGACATGTCAATGAACAAACCTTCACTGCTGCCGTCAGCAAGTACCCCCAGGTCCTTGGTCAGCACAGCTCACCTGTCATCCAGGTGAGCACACACCCTGGAAAAACCTAAAACCTTTTGATTTTCCTGTCTAAATGCCAACAAAAAAAATTCAAAAGTATTACCAAGGGTCTTGGTCACAGCCTCCCTGTGGCTGCTGGGAGGATTTATCCCAAAATCTTGAGATCATGGATACGCCAAGCAACACTCCAGACCGTGCATTTTCTTTACAGCCTTTACGTTTTTGTAATAAATCTGTAGCAAAAAGCTAAAACCAAAAGCCTTTTCCCCTCCCATGGAATCAGCTCCATTCCCCCATAACAGGAAAACTGGATTTGCATGGGAAGGAGGCAGCAGGGCATATACAAAAGCTGAGCAGCTCAGTAAGAACTGACATCCCTTCACCAGAGTCTGAAAATAAATTCCCATTGCCACAATGACCACAAATTAATACAGAATTCTGGTGTTTGGGGTTTTTTTGCTTCAAACCAGGCTAAGATCTGTTCCAGCAGCAGAGCTGTCCATCAGACACTCCAACACGTTCTTGAAAAAATCAACCTTTAAAACAAAAATATAACCATCTCTGAAAGTTTGGTCATTTGTTCATTGATCAACACCCGATGAACAATTCTCAGGTCAGCAGGAGTTTCTCAGAAATGCCCCAACCCTGGACCCAGGGGCTGCTCCCAAGCCTCAGCCCCAGCTCAGAGTGCTTTCCAGTCAATGGGCTTCTTCCCAGATTTCTTGAGGAATTCATTTGTCTTGGAGAAGTGCCGGCAGCCAAAAAACCCTCTGTTGACAGAGAGGGGTGAGGGATGAACCGTCTGCAGGACGTGGTGACGCTTCTGGGAAGGGCAGAGGAAACCACTGGTTAGATTGGCAGAGTTTTGGCTGTTCCTGCTCCAGGGCAGGTGATTTACCCCCATTCCTCCTGCTCCTGCTCCAGCCTGAGACCCAAAGAACCAGCCACAAGGACCAAGACTTCTGTCCCACTAAGCAAAGACATGAATGCCCTGGCATTTCCCAACTGCTGTCATCCCACCAGCAGATTTCATATTGATTCATGAGCCCTTAAAAACAGCTCTGTCCTTGTGAGACACTGCTGACAACAGGAGCTTACACTTGCTCCACTTTTCTTGCTTAATTCTGGCAAAGGCTAAGCTGGAGCAGAAGGGTGACTCGATTTGACAGAGCTCAGGCAGGGAAAATTCCCAATTCCGTAAGGGAAGTGCCCTCTAGTGTCCACCAAACTGAGGGAAAAGCCAGGGAGAGGGAAGGGCTGAGGAAAAGGAGGTGTACCCTGTCGATGGAGCTGCCTTTCCTCTGGGCATAGGCTCCCCAGAGCATGAAGACAAGCCCGTGCAGGTTCTTGTTGAGCCAGGACACCACAACATCCGTGAACTGCTCCCAGCCCCTCTCCTTGTGGGACGTGGCCTGGTGAGCCCGAACCGTCAGCACCGCGTTGAGCAGGAGCACTCCTGGCAAACAAAGCACATCCAGAGGGTGAAACAAGGGTTAATCCATCCCTGGACTGCCCAAGGCCAGGCTGGATGGAGCTCTGAGCAACCTGGCCCTAGTGAAAGGTGTCCCTTGGATGAGCTTTAAGCTCCTTTCCAAACCATTCTGGGATTCAAACTGCTTTTTTTCATGCTGATGAAGCAAAATTTCATTTTAAGGTGCTCAGGAAGTGATTTTCTCCCCTCCAGGTGGATTATTTCCAACCACAGGGCTGTTTTTTAGATAAGATTCACATCACTGAGTGTCTCTGAGCTCACCTTGCTTGGCCCAGCCCGTCAGGTCCCCATGGCCAGGGTGGGTGAAGCCCTCAATGTCCTCAGAGAGCTCCTTGTAAATATTTTCCAAGCTGCAAACCAAACCAGCAGAAGATTTTTAATATGACAAGAGCAAGCAGCAGCACTTATTGCTCTAAGCAGGCAAAAAAGAACATTGATTTTAATTTTATTATTTAAGATAATAAAGCCATTTGCAGAGGCAGGGCAGCAAGGACTCTGCGTGTCTGCCTGGAAGCTTTAATGAGACTGGAAATGAAAATTTACATTCTGAATATCACCAAAACTACAAAGAATTATCCTTTCAGGTGATGCATCAATTTTCTGGCTCCCAGCCCTGAGCACCACAGAACTGCAAATAATTAAGGAACAAAAGGGATTTTGCAAATTTTCATACCTGGGGGGAGGTGGAACAGGCTTCTGGACACTGAAACAGAGCCCATGAGCTTGCTTAGGTCCATGGTATGGATCTTGTCCCAAAATGACAACCTTTACCTGAAAGCAGACCTTGGTTAGCACTGAACTGTAATCATTATTCCCCAGAGTGGGAAAAAAAAAGGCTTATAAATGAGATCTTTCCTAAAACAGAGACAAAAAAGTGCAACAAACCAACCCCTCAAACTTAAGTTAAATCCCAGATATCTCATTGCTAAAGAGCACAGAGCCCACCTAACATTAAGGATTAACGTCCCTATGGCTTTGCTGCCAAAATAATGAATATAAATGAGTGCAGAAGACCAACATTTTCACAGTCACAAAAAACCACCTTGTTATTTTCCAAGTAGGTTTCATCCCATTTCAGCTTTATGCCACATTTGCTGTGACATTTTTGACAGGTTTTATTGGAAATAACATTACCTTAGTCTGTGTTTTTGTCTTTCATTACAGTCCTTTACTGATCAATTAAAAGAACAAGAGATTACAAGATAAAAAAAAATCAACCTATGAACGAGGTTAAGCTGGTAACACCAGAAAAAAGATCAAAAAGATCAGAGGAAGTTCTGTGGCTTGTGAGGGTAATAAAACAATAAAATCACAGTTTGGTATCAGACATGAAAGGGAAGGCTGGATTTGAGTTAGGCGAGCCAAACAACAACATCCACATCCCACGGGATCCAAGTTTAAGGGACCAGACACAAAGGGAACGTGTCTGTGCACCCACCCTGCACCTTCATGCCCTTAAAACTCCCCGGAGCAGCTGAGAGACCCCCACCACGGCTCTACTCACATCCCTGATGTCGCACATCTGCGTCCAGGTGAAGACCTGCTCGGGGGGCGGGTACACCGTGTAGCGCTTCCTCTCCTCGGCCACGAACGCCATCAGCTGCGGGGGCAGCGGGAGCTCAGCGGGGGCCGCGGGGCCGCAGCGACCGCTCGGGGCGGGGATCGGGGAATGCTGCTCACCTCCACGAAGTAGGGCTTGGAGAACTCCCCGGCCAGCTCCCGCCGCCAGCTCTCGCCGAAACCCGGGGGCACGTTCCGCTGCGCCAGCAGCTGCCGCGCCGCCTCCTTGTTCTTCCGGATGCGCTCCTGCTGCTCCGTGCTCAGCGCCGGCCTCGCCTCATCGCCGGCTCCCTTCGCCTTCTTGGCGGCGCTCACCTGGAAGCAGCGGGCAGCGGGGCGGCTGCGGAGGATGCGGGAGCACGGCCCGAGGCGCGGGAGCAGCGCGGCCACGGCGGGACGGGCCATGGCGGAGCGCGGTCCGGCCCCACCCAAGGGGCGGCGCCGCCGCACGCGGCAGGTCCGTGGCAAAACATAAAGCGCGCTCCCATTGGTCGCTGCGCCGTGCGGGGCCCCGCCCACAGGCACGAGCTCAAACGCCCGCTCGCTATTGGCCAGCGGGAAAAACGCACGCTTCTCCCCATTGGCTCGCCGCGGCTGGAGGGGAGGATTCCACCTAGCAACACCCGCGTAACGGAGGGTCTCAGCGCCCATTGGGCGGCAGCGGAGCGTGGCAGCTTGATTGGCAGCTCAGCCACGCGTGGAGCCGCGCGGGAGTTTGGAAGTCGTGCCCCCCCCCCTCCCACTCCCCCAATTCCCCTCAGAAAAGCCGCCAGTGCCCCCAGCCCCCTCCCGCACACACAGAGCCAGACACGCACCTGCCGCCACCAGACCCCCCCCCCCTTCCTCTCCTCCAGAGCCGCGGGCTCCCTCAGCCCCCCGATCGCTACCTCAGAATCGCCGCCCGGCTCCGGGGAGCGGCCGCGCTTCTTGGCCGGCACGGGGCTGAAGAAGGAGTGCAGCGTCTTCTGCCCGATCATGGCTGCGGCGGAGCGGGACAGGCAGCGAAGGAGGCCGGGGGTGAGTGAGGGGCTGCAGCGGCGCGGAACCGGCGGTGGGCGGAACTCGGATTTGGCGCCAAAACCGCGCGCGCTGCGGGGCGTGGCCAGCTGGGGCGGGGCTTCGTGCGCCGCCATCCCCGGTGCGCGCTCCCGTTTCCCGCGGGATCGCGCCTCCCGCTCCCCCCGCCCTCCCTCGGGCATCGCTCCCGGTCCCGGGTGTGCCCATGGACCGGTTCGTGGTTAAACTGCCCCGCGGGCAGGCGGGGGATGGCGGCGGCGGGAAGAGGCCGCGGCTGGAGGAGCCCGGCCCGGAGCGGCCGCCGCCGCGGGAGATCCGCGCCGAGGGGCTCAGCTGTGATTACCGCATCCTCTTCGGCAAGGCCGAGGCGGACGAGATCTTCCAGCAGCTGGAGAAGGAGGTGGAGTATTTCGAAGGTATATTCCTGCCCTGTGAGGGTGCCGGAGCACGGGCTGTCCAGGGAGGCTCCGGAGGCCTCCCAAAGGGCCTGGACAGTGCTCTCGGAGATCCTGCTTGGGCAGGGGTTGGTCTAGTCCCACTAGACCCCCACTAGTCCCTTCCAACCTCAGCCCTTCTATGTCCAGCTCTGTTCCCCTCCGTATCCCCCTTCCCAGTGAAGCATTTCCCTGCCCAGCCCACCCAGGTGAGTCCCAGAGCCATTCCCAGGGCCCGGCACGGCTGGCTGGCACTGGGAGGTTTCTGCAGCCACCTGGTGTTTGCACAACGTGGCCCTGGGAAGCCAAGAACACAGGTCTGACCCCGCAGGGCCGGTTTTGCTGAGCTGGAAGTGTTTGTCAAGGGATTATCCCGGAGTGGTGACTGGAGTTTGTTGGAGATGCAGTATATGAGATAGATGGGGGTGCTGCTCCTGCTCATCCCACTCGAGGGGGAGAATGGGATGAACATTCCCAATTTTGCTGGGACACTCTGGGAACAGGGATAACAGCTTTTGGGTTGACATGAGCACCCTCATTCCCATCTGGAGATTCCCAGAAGTTGCAGATCCAGGAGAATGTGGGACTGTGCAGAGACAACACAGATCCGGGGTTGATCCTTCCCCTGTGTTGTTTAAACAGATGACTTGACAAAACTGCAAGTGTTTGGCACGTGGCACAAGATTCCCAGGAAGCAGGTCACCTACGGAGACCCTGGCTTGTCCTACACTTACTCAGGGGTCACATTCCACCCTAAGCCGTGGATCCCGGTGCTGACCCGGATCCGGGAACGTGTCACCTCGGAGACAGGGCACACCTTTAACCTCGTCCTTATCAACAGGTACAGCCCCTTTCCAGCTGCACCAAGCAGCTTTTTCTTCAAATGAAACAACAAAAAAACGTTTGCAGTGTAGCCTTGTTTCCCAGCCTTCAGCCTTCTGGAGTCAGAAATTTCATGTAAACAAAGTAATGTTTATAGAACTTTTATCATGTTTTTGAATTCCTTTCTGTGAAAGGACAATTGATGGACACTTTCTAAGACCAGTGGAGTTGAAGAGGTTGAACCTCAGTCTTCCAATCTGGTCTCCTTTTTAGAAATCTATATAAGCTGTAGAAAAAATTAAACTTCCTCTTTTCCTGCTTCAACTCCGTGGCGATCACTGCATCTCCCTCGGGACAGCATTGCTCTACAGTGCAGCATTTGAGTTGTTTAATTGAGAAATAATTATTCTATTATTGGCAAGTAATTGATGGTCGCAATTAACAGGTACAAAGATGGCCTGGACCACATCGGGGAGCACCGTGATGACGAGAAGGAGCTGGCTCCTCGCAGCCCCATCGCCTCCGTGTCCTTCGGGGCCTGCCGGGATTTCGTGTTCCGGCACCGGGACCACCGGGGCAGGGGAGGGGTGCCAGGCACGGGCAGGATCAGCCTGCAGCTGGCCCACGGCAGCCTGCTCCTCATGAAGCACCCCACCAACCTGCACTGGTACCACAGCCTGCCCCCACGCAGGAGGGTGCTGGCCCCCAGGGTCAACCTCACCTTCAGGAAAATCCTGCCCAGGGCCAGGCAGGGAGATGTTCAACCATCGGGGAGTTTGGGCTCTGAAAAATGAAGTTTTAGTTCTGCTGGAGGTGTGGGGATTCCCCAAGGATTCCCCTGGTGATCCAAGGATTGGAGGAGCAAATGGACACGAGGTTTGGTAATTTTGCTGCTAAAGCCTTTGGCCACTGATCTCAATGGCAAGGTGTTTTTCCTCTGGGAGTGTTGCTCTGGTCCTGCTGATCCCTGTTTTTGCTGATTGCTGCCTTTGTCTTGCTCGGGAAGAAGTTTGTTCTCAGCTGATCTTTATCTAAGCAGTGTTCCAAGAAGATGAAAATGCTGCATAGCCTGGAGGCAGGAGTTTATAAACACTGAGTTTATAAAAACTGTGATTGTATAAAGCTGATGCTGTATAGGTGATGCTTTCTGTCAACAAGCTCTGGTTTGCTTGGGGTTTTTTAATTAAAATAAAGCAAAAATGAGTCTGACATGGAGAAGGGGAGTGCAGTGTGGCTGGATTAGTGTTTGGATCACTGTGACTCCTGTCTGCTTGAATTCCTCTGCTCCTGGGGGAGGCTGCTTTTGCAGGAGGAAGCACAAGATTTTTTCCTCCCTCAGGTCCTTTGTACAAAGACCAGGCAGCAAAAACTGCCTTTGTTGGGGAGAGCTGGGTTGTTCCATTTCCATTGGAAGGCTGTCACTCTGAGAGTGTATTTTCCTAAATAATTATCCCTAGGGATCCCATCCTGACTCCCTGAAAGCCATCACCTCCCACAGGGAATCCTGCTGAAAATGAGGGAATTCTGTCCAGCCCCAAGCGATCCTGAGGCATCAAAGAATGGTAAATTCTGGGGGAGAATGGGAACCAAATCCTACAGCTGCTGGAATTAGTGCTGGGCTCTGGCCTTCAGTGGTGGATCCATCATTCCTGTGGAATTAAGGCCTGTGCAGACAATTGGGAGTTGGGACTTCCCACCCTCTGCTACTCTGAGATGCTCTGTGGAGCCTGAAGAGCTCCTGCAGAAAATCCTTCTTATCCAGGGCTTGTGAAGTGTTTTTTCACCCCCCTATGCCTCCCAGCTTGGTGTTTGTTTCAAGACATCCCCACACTGATTTTTCTACCAAGTTTGTTCTTTTATTGCTACTGTACAGTTACAAAAATACCCTGAAGTGAAAAAAAAAAAAAAAAAAAGCAACTTTTCAACAGCAGTGCAATGCTTGGACTGGAACAAACATTTTTAAATTAACACACAAGACAAGAATAATCCAAACACAGAGATGTCATCTTGGAGCTCTTAATTCTTTACAATTTATTAACATCTTCTCCACCATGGCAGCTTGGGAGGGATGAGTACCAGTGTTTGAGCCTTGTGGCTGCACAGAGCCCTCCCAGAGGGGAGGTTTGGCTGGAAAAGACCTCTGTGACCTCTGGAAAGACAGATCCCAGTGTCCTCCAAAGGGGAGGATGAGCTCCCAAAGCCCTGCATGGATCTGGTGCTCCTGGGAGGATCTGGCACAGCCCAGGGCCAGGATTGAGGTGCTGGGATTTGCTCTTTCCTCACCTGAGGGTTAAGCCAAGCCCATCCACTCCTCCCTACCAGGCAAAGCCAGGAAAAAAAAGGTTCAACCCTCCCCTTGATAGCCCTTGAGGGAGATCCAGAGTCAATCCACAGCCCAGGGAAGCAGCTCTTGGCAAAAGAAACCCTGCTGGTTGTGCAGAAAGAGGTGACTTTGTCCCAGCTGCCAGATTTTCACATTTCAGTCCATAGTGTGCGTGTCCCCTGCTACTCCTCCAGCACAACAAAGCCAAGGGGCTGCTCAGCTGAACCCCCAAATCCAGGAAAAAGCCCCAGGCAGAGCAGTGAGCATGGATAGTGCAGCACAGCCACTGCTGCCACTGGGAATGGTTTCTGTTCTGAGGTGCAGGGGCAGATCTGCTGGAGGGAGATGTTGGGGTGATGGTTTTAGATGGCTCCCAGGAGGGAGGGCTGGCTCCTTCTCTGTCAGCTCTCCCTTCAATGGCCAGGGCAAACTTTTGGCATTTTGCATTCTTCAAATGCAAATTTGAAATTTTTTTTGTTTGTTTTCTTGGTTTTCTATAACTTAAAACAGGTTAAAACCAAGCTACTGCTCGTGCAGCACAGCCAGGACCCAGGACCCAGCCCAGCAGTGAACTTATCAATATTTATGTACTATGAGCATTACCTGGGCCAGGAATTGTGCTCCAGACTCTGGAATGATAAGTTGTGTAAATAATTTTGCATATCTACCCATTTTACCACTCCTGCTTTGGCTGGTTTGGAGCCTCTCCTGAGGAAGTGTCAACGCCCCCGAGCTTTGGGCAGCACTATGAAATCATGAGGTACAAAGTTGCCCTAAAAAAAACCTATTTAAGACAGCTGTTATTTGAAAACTTCACACTGAAAAAAAAAGCTTGTGTGATGAGGGATTTTTCTCCTCCAAGCTTACAAGGACAGAAAAGAGCTAAAAACAACCTACATATTTTATTCCTGGTCATTTAAAAGCAGGTTTTTAAAGGAGGGTTTTTTTGCTGCTGCTTCTCCCTCTGTGCTTTGGGTTTTGTTTTTGGTTTTTTTTGGGTTTTTTTTTGGTTGTTTTTTTTTTTTTTTTTTTTTGCACATCAAACAATCCAGAGCA
>VZUI01036537.1:0-34973 GCA_013401135.1 Cettia cetti | reverse complement strand
CCCTCGGCCGGGTCGGGGCCGCGCTCGGGCCCCGCGGGGGGCGGGCCCGGGGGGCAGCGATGTGGGGCCCGGGGGTGCGGGACGGGAGCCCCGCGGCCGCAGGGACGAGAGACCGGGAGAGCGGGGCCCGGGACCGCGGCTCCGCGGGGCAGGCTCCGGCAAAGGCGATCTCGTGGGGTTTTTGACTTTTATTTCTAAAGATCGCTTTTAAAAAATACCTATAGTGGCAGAAAGGCGTATATCGAATACAGCAATCGATTATGATGAGAATCAGTTGAAAAGTAATGTTCTGCAGTGTTGTGGCCTCTTACAAGGAAGGAGAACTTTGAATGTTCCTGCCTGTGGTTTAGAAATAATAAAAGCTCTTCTCTATAAGGTGGGATGCTTGTGGTGGTTCAGAGTGCAGCTGGCCTTTGGCGGTGACAGCCCTGTTCGCTCGCAGCCCGCATGTGCCGGGCTGTGGGTGCGGATGTGCTGAGCTCATGGTGCTGTCACAGCCGGGATAACGCGGCCGGTCTGCTGCTTCCCCAGGTCTTCCATCCTCAGCGAAGTCTCTACACGGTCCAGATCTAAATTGCCATCGGGCAAGAATATTCTTGTTTTTGGTAAGTGACACTTGCAACCAGTTGGGTGTCGGTTTGTTGCTTCTTTATTTGTAGAAACAAAGTGTATTTCAAACACGGATTGGAGCGAACTGACACACGGGTTCGTTACAACTGGGTTATGTAATTTGATCTGTGGTCTTGTCTTCGTCCTTACAGATCTACTTTCTCTTTGATTTCCACTGTTAGATTTATAACCTATTTTAAGTAATAATAGAGAATAAGATAGTTCTTCATTCTTATTGTTCTGGTATAAGCCGATTTAGCTGAAATGCTTGAAAGAAAAGAGCAAATAACTGTGAATCAAAAGTGTACAAGGATGTTTCTCATTAATTAAGCAAGTTGTGAAGAAATCTTTTCTATGAAGTCCAATGTAATTCTGAAGGTGTCTCTTTTTCCTCTACAAACTTACTGGCAGGTGATGATGGTTCAGGCAAAACCACACTTATGGCTAAAATACAGGGAGCAGAGCATGGCAAGAAAGGAAGAGGACTGGAATACTTGTATCTGAATATTCATGATGAAGACAGAGACGGTAAGTTTGTTTCAAATGCAATCTCTTTAATTAAGTAGCTGCCATGCTATTTTAATAATTGTGGTTTGATGAGTGTGTTCTGGGCTAGGCCCCAGTGGCTGGTTCAGCATGGTGCTGGGAGTTTTGGAGCTGTGTCTGTTTCTGTGGAGGGAAAGGTTTCACAGTCAATGCCCATTCTCCCTCCTGCTTCTCTGCCAGGCTGACCAGTGCCTGGGGCAGGGCACCTCTGGGGATCCCTTCCCTGCTAGGGGAGATCCTTTGCTGATGTTGACTTTGTAGCAGCTGCAGTGGCACAGCTGTGGCTACTTTGTGACTAGAGAAAGCAAGGGATACATCCATGAGAATTTCATGCTCAGCACGTTTTCTGGGCATAGGGATTTGGGGTTTCTCGTAGGGGCTGTGTGTGGAATTTTGGTTAGCTATAACAGATGTTTTGCTTTAGTTGAATGAGTGAAGAACAGAACTTAAAGCCATAATTAGTGTTTCCTTTTTTCAAGTTGGAGCTGGTCTCTTTGCCCCTTGTTTTTTGTTGCTGCCACTGATGGCTTGTCTCTACTGTATGGAGGGAGATTATGCCAAGAGACCATTTAAAAGCAGGCCTCATGGTCAGATTACTCGTATTTTTGGGAAGTTTGGGGTCAGGAAGAGATAGGGAGTGAGTTCGTTATCTTTGCTCCTAAATCTGCCTCTGCTGATCTCATTTTGGGCAAACTGCTAGACCTCTTTGGGTTGGTTTGTCTTTAAAAATGGGCAATGTAAGTCTTCCTATTCATGACTTCCTTCAGAGCTCACTCAGAAAAGGGAAGTAGTGGTGGTGGTTCATCCCTGTTCCTGGGAACAAGCAGACTAGGAAGATCCTAGAATGTGTTTTGAAGCTGGAGATGCGCTGAAGGCTTGCAGGAGTGATTAAGTGCCATATGTGAGTGGTTGTTACGGAGATTGGGCCTGCACTCACATGGCAGGAAGCTGCCTTTGGATACTAGGTTAGGCACAATGAAAGGATGAGTACGTTGCCATGTCTTCCAGGGGCTTCCTTGCAGTTCCTAAAAATCTTTTGGGCTGTAATTTTAAGTGCTGAGCCATTCTTGGCTTCTTCAGGTTCTGGATGTAAGTGCTTTTCCACCATGCACAATCTGCTTTAGTTCTGCATAAACACTTCAGGGGGGGGAAAGCTCCTATGATTAGGAGGGCTGAGACAGCCTGTGTCATCAGGCTTCTTGCAGCTTCAAAGGAGATGCTATTACAAGCAGAAAAATGTTTGCTGTGCTATTTTTCCTGGTGTTATCTATCAAACTTCAAGTATATCCCTACACTGGAAGTATTTTGGGGCTATTCCTGAGTGGCTGAAAGTGATAAGTATTTGAAGTGAATAGGAAAGGCCTGTCATAAGAACTCAGGCAGCACTAGCAGGAAAAAAAGAGATCTTTTTGACTGACGACAGGCTCAGCTGGCCGGTTCAGGTCTTCATGCATCCTCTACTGGGTGTGTTAGGAGCTAATAATACATGCTTTTTTCCTTTCTGTCTCATCAGTGTCATCCACAGGCAAAATAAATAGCAATGTGGGTCAGGACCTCCCAGCAGGCAGAGATAACGCTCTTTCTTCTCTAGGACAGGTTTGGATTTGTTTTTTAAACTCTCTGTGTGCTTCAGATGAGTGTAAGCTCATACAGATTGGGGAACAAAGCCTCTATAATTGACCCACAATTCTGGAAGCCATAAAGAAGCTCAGGGTGAGCATTCAAGAGCAGATGAGTGGTTCTGAGGGTCTCTGCTTTTGATTAGACTCCAACCTAGCCAAGACCAGATCACAAGGATATCCAGGGGTGCCAGATCAAAACTGGTTACTAAAACTCTGCAGTGGAGTGAGATGATCTCAGCTTCTTTCCCAGGTGATAGAAGATTTATTTGCTCTCTTTGTCTTACTCTTCTTCATTGCAGATAACTTTACTCTGTCCAGGAGACATATTTTCCTCATAGTGCTGAGTCATTCATTATCTACTTCCCACTTCCCCTTGGAAATCTTAAGGAAAATCTGTGTTGTTTCCTATGCCATGGTCTCCCCTCCCCCTTCCTCTTCAAGGGATGTTTGAACCTGTCTGCTCCTACATCTAAAGTAAATACATCCATTTTCCTGGATTGCTGGATGCAATCTTAGTTTACAGTTACTTTCCTCTTGAAGATCAGCTCAGCAATTCAATTGGTCATTTGAGTTTGTGGGAAAGTTTAACAAATGCCCAGTAAGCATGTCTGCCTTGCAGGCCCCCTTTGGCTCACAGAGGTGCCCACGGGCTGGGTGGTTTTCCCTGGCCCCTGCTGGCTTCTTGGCAGCTGGATGCACGTGGGCATGGTAGTGTATCCTGATGTCACTGTGTGGCCTTTGGTCCCCAGGGCTCAGAGTCACTTAGGTTCTAAAGTCTGCTCCTGAATCTCTGTCTGAAAAGTCTCTTTCCTAGGGAAAATATCTTTTTTTAATCACTATCCCAAATGCTGCCTAGGCCAAGGCATTTGCTCAAGAAGAGGTTTGGAGAGACCTGAGAAGCAATCCTGGGAGAGAGAGGATTCTCCTAAATCCCCAGCTACATTATCCTGGGAGCATATGGCTGCTTCTGCATGTGGTGTCATCACCATAGTTCATCTGGATGAAAGCATTTATAGTACTGCCTGCAAACTTAGCTTGGAATATTAACTGATCTTGGAGCTCAGGCCCCAGAGTCCTCCATTAGTGGAATTGCTCAGGGAGTGTGGCAAGTTTCAATTTTTTGCCTGTCTTTATGATGAACAGATGTTTTTGTCTCTGCTGGTTAGTCTGCTTTTGCGGACTGAGAATCTGAGTAGAAGAGAAGCTGTGCATAGTTTCCCTAAAGGATCTGTGTTTCCAGAGTAGCTTTCAGAGGCCCTTGCAGGGCTAGGGCAAGGCTACAGCGGGGATGTAGAGCAGAACAGGGAGCAGACTGCATGGCCTGCTCTGTGCTGTGTGTGTCAGCTGGAGCCACGAGCACCACAGGGACATTTCTGACCTGCACAGACTGCAGATGCACCTCAGCTGTGCCCAGTGTGCAGGGGTTGCATTCTTCATTGTAACAAAATCAAGCAGTCTTGGATTTTGCCTCAGGTTTGGACTGGCCTCAGCTATATCATATGCATATTCCAGCTGAACTGGTTGTTCCAGATTGAGCCAAGTCTTGTGGCTGCACTGGTTTCTAATGGGAAAGTTGTCCTTTTTTTGTCAACATCTTTAAAGTGGTTCTCTTAAAAGTTTTCTTCTTTTTTGCTTCTCTTCACAGCCTGAGCAAGGGATATCTAATTGCCACTGATATCTTTTGAATAGATACAGATGTAGTTGCAGTTCACAGAATCAACCATGTGCAATAAAATTCATCAAAGCTGGAAAATCTTTTTCAGGACTAAAGGGATAATGGAATATTGACAGGATTTAAAGACATGATTTTAGCAGCTTTTGTAATAGCCTATAATAAGTAGCCCCTGCTTTTCCAACAGGATCTGGTAATTGTTTGCTCTGTTTTTGTATATTGTGTCATTGCCAGTAAGAAGGGCCCAGTTAACATTCATGACTAAGTAGGAGCTTGATGTGGTGCTGACAAAGCTGACTTTACCATCAAGTCCTTGCCAAATTGTGAGGACCCAGTGCTGTATTTTTAAGTGTGTTTTATGTTTTAGCAAATGTAAATCACAAGACATTCCTCTCTCCTGTTAGAAAGGAGCAAAACCTTTCCCTTTCATACAATGTTACATTTTTGTGCTAAAGTATATTTTAATGTGAGTTCAATGCTTCCAGGCTTCCTAGCAGATTGATTTTGAATGGTAGTTCAGCTGCATTCTAGTTCCACCTGTATTCTAGTTCCAGTCTGCATTCCACATGTTAAGGAAAAATGAAATCCTTAAGGGGAGCAAAGGTGTATAGCAAACAAAACAAATTTAACCTTAGATGTTGGCTTTAAAACATGAATTTGGATATTATTAATTCTTGTTACTTGCCAAGGTGTGAAAGTCTTTTCTGCAGAGTATCCCCCTCAGGAGAATCCATCAGTGCTGAGGAGAGCTGTAAACTTGCATAAGCTATGGATAGATTTGCATTAAGTTTTCAAACTTCCAAGGAGACAGTTGTACATACACACAGTCCCTGTCTATTAATAACCTTGAGCTCATAGAAAGCTCATGGGGTTTTTATTTACTGGGAGGCTGCTGCTTTAGGGCATGTACACAGGATGTTTCTAGAATGCAGAGAGTCCTGCACAGATGTTTCATTTACTGTTGTGTAATAGCAAACATATACATGTGTTCACTTTGTGTCTTGCCTTGCTCTCTCATTTTCCAGACTTTTCCCTCTGTCCTCAGAGGTCTTTGGGAGCTTTAGCTTCAGCCCCGCAGTGCTGTGGGAGTCCCTGTGGTGCCAGTGGCTGGTGTCCTGGGGGGCAGCGAGGGAGGGGAGCAGTGCTGGGTGTGCACAGGTGCATTTGGAGCTCCACAGGGCCTACACTCACTGATCACTGAGAGTGATCCGAGGGTGCAGCTGGCAGTGAGAGGAGCTGTCAGGTCACAGCGTGGCTGTTGGCCTGTTTGTGTGATGGCTGATGTGGCAATGTCTTATGACAGCCCAACAGAACTTACAGCTAATGCTAAATGTAGATTGCCCACATACACCTTGATGAGATATCTGAAACTGAGCTGCTCAGTAATTTTATCCAAGTCCTGATTAAACAGGTAGAGTGTATAAACCTGTCATCATTTCTTCTTCCAGATTTCTTAGCCAAGCTTTTGCCTTTTTCTAGAGTCAGGAGGGGTGGATTCCTTCCTGGAATAAAAATATGATAGCCATAGTAACTGGATTGATTTTGTGAAGCTGAAAGATTCAGGACACGGAAGTGCAGTGAGGCAGGGTAATTATGAAGCTCAGTAGCTGCTTTAAAAATCTGGGTTCTGCAGTGGCTGGTTTGCAGACCTGTGTGTTTCAGAAGTCACATATTGTGCAAGTAGTGCAAGAGAGACTCCTCTGGATAGCTGTAGTAAAATAGGGAATACTTAGGGAGAGGTACTAGGAACAGTTCTAGAAGATAGAAACAGTGGAGCTGTTCCTCTTCAGCAGGAAGTTCTGAGGATAATGTAATGCCTCTCTTTGCCTCTCTCTCTTTGCCTCTCTCTCTTTGCCTCTCTCTCTTTGCCTCTCTCTCTTTGCCTCTCTCTCTTTGCCTCTCTCTCTTTGCCTCTCTCTCTTTGCCTCTCTCTCTTTGCCTCTCTCTCTTTGCCTCTCTCTCTTTGCCTCTCTCTCTTTGCCTCTCTCTCTTTGCCTCTCTCTCTTTGCCTCTCTCTCTTTGCCTCTCTCTCTTTGCGTTGTTCATGGTACCTGGTGCATCATTTCTGGAGGGAACTCCTTTTTCAGTTCTTATACTCTTGCCAAGAGTTCAGTTTTGGGGTAAAATGCCAGCTGTCTGACTCAGCTGATCCTCCTCTGCTCTGCCTTGTATTCCAATGAAGTATCCAGCCACTATCAGAAGCACTTGTGGAAGAAACACAATACCAGGTGGAAGCTGCAATACTAGGTCATTTCTCCAGTGCTCATTCTGTCAGGAGCCTGCAGAAGGAGATGCTGTTAAGTCAGAGTGAGTTAAGAGCAGGTGGCACAACCTTGTTTTAAGGTGGGAAGTTCATCCTGTATTCGCTCCTCCCACTCCTGTGCTAGAAACTTAAGCTGCTTATTGCTGGTATCTTGTTTGCAGCTTATTTCTGCTGGGAGGTGTTTTGAGTGTGTGAAACCAGCTCATGTGTCTGGGAGACACCAGGGCAGAGTTCATCCCCTGCTGGGCTGGGGCAGGGCCACCCCTTTGGGCCTGCACTTGCACATCCCCTGTGTTCTGGGTTCAGTGTGCATGTTTCTAATGCAGGACTGTTGTACAACAATTAAAAACTGTTCTGACAGCTGTCCTCAGTAAAAGCTCAAGAACAGAAAGTTTTTTTAAAAGGAAAAGTGTTCTGAACCCAGAAATGAAAGCATTTCTGACTAGTATAGGCTAATATATATTTACACAGGAACCTGTCTTATGAGCAAGCAGGCAAAGTGTGCTGGTAGCTGGGCCTGCTCCTTTCACTGAACACATGCTCTCACCTGGTCACTCCCAGCCTGGCAAAGCAAACCCTGGCATCTGCTGCGTTCCAACTGTGCCTTTTCCTTTCAGATCACACTCGCTGCAACGTCTGGATCCTGGATGGAGACTTGTACCACAAAGGGCTGCTGAAGTTTGCAGTTTCTGCTGAATCCCTGCAAGACACCATCGTGGTCTTTGTTGCAGATATGTCTAGACCTTGGACTGTTATGGAGTCTTTACAGAAATGGGCCAGTGTCTTGCAAGAACACATTGATAAGATGAAGATTCCTCCAGAAGAGATGAGGCACATGGAGCAGAAGTGTAAGTCTTTGTGCACTCATACGTTGCTGTTGTTTTTTCAGTTAGCTCTCACAACTTTTGATGGATTTCTTTGTATCAGTGTTTTGAGAATGGGTTGGATAGAAATTACTCTTAAGTTGTGATTGCAACTCTAATTCAAATAGACTGTGTTAGGCTTTAAAACAGCTCTTTTCCAGTTTTGCTGTGCTGACAAAACATCAGATCTAAATCCTGGGCAATAATGAGATTTTTAAAAAGGGAAGTTTAGAAAAAAAAAACCTCAGTAAAATGACATTCACTTTTTAAAGGACAGTGACAAAATTCAGTGATGAAGTGAGCTGTCTGCTTTGCTGAGACATCTCAGCCAGGTCCCATTCCCGTATTGTGCTTGTCTTACAGAAGGTCTCTCTGCCCTTGTTTTTCTGGTGGCTCAGGCTGTGAACCTGGTGCAGCTAATTGTGTCTCACTACAGTCATTCCTACCCTGTGACTTCAGGAATGTTGTATAAATGAACCTTCTTTCCTGGCATATCCATGGCAGGAAAGAATCTAGCACTGGCAGGCAGTCATTGTTGCAGTATTGGATCCTGCAGCTGCTTCCCTAAAGTATTGCTGAATGTTTGAGGTTTTTTTTTCTGTTTTCATGTTGAATTACTCCAAAATTAATTCCTTTAGTGGAAAAGACCTTAGCAACTTCCAGTTCTTCAGATGGAAAGGATGGAAAAGATGAAGTAGATTCATACTGATCCTTTGTGGTTGCTGCTTTTGCTGCAGGCTGGTGGCTCTCAGTGCTGGAGTGTGGAACCCTTTCAAATATGGTCTGGTAGTTCCTTGAGCTACCTTTAGGGATCAGTGTGATCTGTTTGACCTGTGAGCACTCAGGTGTATTTGTATAGCTGATAATCCTTTCTGAATGTTAAATATTATGTTCCCAGAAGCCTTGTGCCTACAGCATACCAGCTGGAGTTTAAACTTAATGATTGAAACCATCCAGGTTTGATCATCAGGTTACATTTAAACAAAAAGTAAAATATGAGAGTTTTTAGGGACAAAACTATTGGGGGATTTTATGTGTGTCAGAGATTTTTTGAGAATGGGAAATGCAGTTCTAGTATCAACAGCTAACCCAATCTGCATGTTTCTGAGACACGGAAAATGTTATGGCAATCCAATAAAGGGGGAGTTTGTGCATCTAATTTTTCCTTTTGAAAAAAGAAGCTTTTTGGCCTTCCCTTCAGAGTGCACTCTGTGAAGGAGCTATGGCAAAACTCGAGTGCCTTGTCTGAGGAACTTAGAAGGCTTTCCAACAGTGGTATCTTAGAAGAATCTTCTAAATTAAAGTATCATACAAACTCCTGGTTTGCTCTCCTGGAGTCAAGGGAAGAGGAGATTGGAGAGGGGCTGAATTCCCCCGTGCCCGGCTCCGGTGCCATCCCCTGGCTCAGCTGTGGCACACAGGGCACTGATTTCTTCAAGTTTCCATCTCCCGTTCTCAGGCCCTGTGCAGGACCCTCGTGTCACCTGGACACGTCTCTGGCTTCTTGCAGACTGTCCCTAGGGCCAGCTCTGTGCTCAGAACTTTGGCCAGCATGGGCTGTAATTCTCTTAGCAGCTGGTGCTGAGGAAAAGCCCATTGTAACTGTGTCAGGGTATTGCACTGGGCAGGGTAGAGCACATGGGCCTGGTGAATGCCTTGGGACTGCTGCCCCTCCTAAAGCTACACAGCAGAGCTCTCCTTACTGAAATCCTGCTGCCTGTGCCCCCTGGGGTAGGCTGCCACTTAGAAAATGAAGTCACTGGGTTGCAACAGCCCAGATATGTAAAAACCAGGATAAAAAAAGTGCACGAGGGTAGTTGAAACATAGAAATGGAGGGCAGAGTGATGGGATCTGCTGAATTTAAACTCCCTGCAGCATAAGACCACTGGATGGATGGAAGGATGTGTTTCCTGACTTCATCTGCAGAGTATTCCCTTATTCCTGCTCCTGCATCCCAAGCTGAATGTCCACAGTGCTCTTCCTGGTTGTCACAGTCAGTACCAGGAACCCTGGGGAAACACTGCCCGGTCCTGCCCCACTGGCATCCACTGGAAGTGCTGCAAGGTTGTTCCTTCTCCATTGCTAAGGTCCTAAGATTTTGCAGAGATGCCTTTGTTAGCTCACCCTTGCCAGTGCTGTTGGACTTTGGACTGCTTGTCTCAGCTGGCAGCGTTTGGGAGGCCTTTCTGCACCCAGCCCTTGCTCCTGTGTTTGCTGCTTGGGATTCTGACTCTTGGCTTGCCTGGGTGGGTGTAAAACATTCCCTTGGAGTTAAAGAGCTTCCAGAATGGACAGCAGGACACATATGGAAGCAATGCCTTTTTGGGAATGTATCCAGAGCCTTGCCTGCCTGCACTCACTCCCATCACTGAGCTGAGGTTCCTTGCTTAAAGCTTGGCTAATGTGAAGTCAGGTAAGTAATGCCAACTATGCCCATTTAATTCAGGCTCAATTGTGATAAATCATTATTTAAATAACATGTATTTGAATAATTATTTCAGGGAAGATGTGAATGTTACCCCCATATTTAAGACAGCAGAGCAGATAAAGTGGCTGTCAGGAATCAAGAACTGCAGAGAGGAGGTCTACTGGTAAAATAGCAATTACACCAATGACCTCTGGAGTGTTTGAAGCTAAGGAATTGAAATACAACAGCGTGTTTTTGCAAATTGTGTACTGTCCCATTTATCTGAACTAGTTTCAGATTGTCTACCTTTTTGCTTTTTTTGCTTTGACATAGATCTGAAAGATTTCTTAAACTAAATTTTTTAAAAAAGATTAGTCTATCCGTGTATCTTTTGTCTAGAAATTATTTTCACAACACTAAAATTTTTAATGATCAATAAAGATAGGGCACAAAGAAGCTAAAAATGATTGTGAAACTTTGAAGATTATAAATATGGAATGATTGTCTCAGAAAAATATTCTTTATTTTTCTCATTCTGCTGTTCAGGCCCTTTGGGATTTATCCATTAAGTTGTAGTGTTTGCCTGCATTTCCACATTGCAGTTAAAGAACACTCCAAGCTTGAGCGTATTACTGTTGCTGGAACAACCAAACCTAATAATTGTGGATTGCTGTCTCAGTGGTGCTTTCAGTCAATGCTTGTCCTGAGTGATGCAGCAGTTTTTGGTGGAGTTACTTTGCAGTGCCTCGTGTGAACAACAGGAACAAACCAGTTTGCTGGAACCTCGCTTCCATTTGCTGTGCTCAGTGCAAAGAGCCACAGGTTTGGTAGATAAATAAGCACTCTGTAGTGGGGGTGTGATTTTAATGGCACATCATCACCTGGTGAGAAATTTTTAAACATAATTGGCCATTCTGAGTACTCAACCTTAGTGATGGGTGACAGAATATTACAGATTTCCAGAGGAACCGTTGTTTTTCTGGCTTCCTGCTTTATGTGCTTCATCTTAGGGGCATTTCTTGTTGAAAAACCTTAAACCAAAGTAATTTTCACTACTTCTTAATAAGGAAAAGAATTGTTTTCCATGCCATATAGAAGATGACTCCTCAATTAGAACTGTGTGGAACAGACAATATTCATAGCTCGCTAGGAAAAAGGAAAAATAAAAGATTTTATGAGCTGTTTGGGTGCACTACTTTATATCCATCAAACATGGATACTTTATATCCATTAAAAGCCTGAGAGTGGAGCACAAATGAGACATAGCTGTGGGAGATAAGAACAAGTATGAAATTGCTGTGTGTCCAAGAAATGTTTTAACTCCAGTGAGCTGCTTTATTACCTTGTGAGAGTGCAGCTTGTTCATCAGGGCATCTGGCAGTGTATGGGATCCAGGTTCACTTGGATTTAACAGGGCTGAATTCTGAAGGGAGTGTGTGTTGAGTGGATGGCTGGAGCAGTGATTAAGGGCCTGTTGCTGACAAGCACTCACACTTGTTCCCGAGTTCCTGGAGTCTGTGTGCTTAGTGTGCTATAGTCAGAGGTTCTTGCTCTGGCTGGCAGCTTCTGTAACTCGGGTAGTTGTTTGTTCAGAGCTGCCCCTGTTGGCCCCAGTGCTGTGTCCCATTGCTCCGTGTCTGGCAGGGATTAATGCCTGGGAGTCCACACAGAGCTCAGCTCCACACGGAAGGGTTTTCTTCCTCTGTGTCTGAGGTGTGGCTGTGGTGCTGCTGCTGGATCCTGCTGACTCCTGGGGAGAGGGGACTGGGAGTTGTGGCTCTCTGGGACTGTGCCCTGCATTTGCATTCAGCAGAAATTCATGAGGATGAAGCCATCAGACTTCTGAAATTTCCATGTTGCATTTGCTCTTACTTACATTTCTGAAAATCCTAGAGCATCTTGTGTTTTCTCGTGTTGTCGAGTGTTACTCTTTTCGGGAGAGGCTTTTTTTTCCCCAAATTTGAAGGGGTTTATGCTCCCAAGTATCTCAGTAAAGAAAAGATTATTTTGCTTTGGTACAAAACCCAGGAAAGGAATCCTGTCTGATTATAATGCTGTGGTAAGTTGAGAGCTGTATTGTCAAATAGTCTTTTCTGTGTGATTAAGTCAGAGAGGCTCATCTGAACCATTGTGGGAGATGGAGATGGTGTTCTTTAACTGTTCTAATACACTTGGCCTCAATAGTAAATAGTAATGGGAAAGCTAATAAAGTAAAGAGGTACTTCAAAAAGCTCATTTTCTAGTTAAATGCTTTTGGTGAGATAATAAACATATGGAATGTGCAGAATATATGATGGAATTTTGATTTGCTGTAGCTGACTAAGAAACAGTCCTTTAGGAAGCATCCTTTGGAGTGCTGCTGTTTCCTCTCCACAAGAAGGCACTGGCTCCTCATGTTAAAAGCAAGCGCATTTCATTTTCATTTGGTTGTATTTCCTTGCACCCTGGCATCTATTGAATTGGTGATCAAAAGTCTTATGGTCTTTATTTAGTTTGGAGTTTTTAGGCTTTTCTCTGGAATGGAGCTCTCCTCTTTTCCACAAGAATCACACAATTTTATATTTCAGCTAAACATTGTAGATAGTGCAGCTTTAAATAGAAGAGTTTTCTGATTTCTCCTTCCTCTCACACACCCATACCATTGCAGGAATAGTTCCTGTTTTGAAAAAGTATCATGACTTCTTTTTGCAAGGTTGGTATAAGAAACTTCCCTGAGGTTTTCCAACTTCGTAAAGCTCAGGCCTGCAGTGCATTGCAGTTCCTTCCCTGGCACACGGAGGGTGTTCTGAGCAGCCTCTGTGTGTGACTGGGCTGGAGACTGGTGGCTTTTCTGAGGAGTTTTCCTCACTGTCCCTACAGTCACTCTGCTCCCACTGTTTCTGAAATAAAGGAGCCTTTGTGGGAGCAGATCATGGAGTTTGCTTGGCTCTTTCTGTGAGGGTTTCTCATGGCTGAGTGAGGAGGAGAACCATGGGCCTTGGGGCAGTGTGTGCCTGGAGCAGCCACATCCAGATTTGGCTGGTCTGTGGCTTTGGTCTTGAATAAAAGACATTAAAATGTAGATTGCAGCCCAGATTTGATAAAGCATATGTGGGCTCACAGTACATTTCTAAAATGGCCTTAATACTATTCCTTTGATGCTTTGGATAGTATTCAGGATTATTGGAACATTCACTGTTGCCATAAAATTAAAATACTGAAAACAGAAAAAGCACTGAGTTTCCTCTGGACCCTGCTGTAGTTTTCCAGAATACAACTGAGTCTCTTCAGGTAGCCTGCAGATGCCCTTGAGTCTGTGCTTATGCAGGTAGGTTTTATATTTCTGGCATTGGGTGCCTGCAACAGAAATGTAGAGTAATAGGAACTAAAGTAATTGTTTCTAAGAAAAAGTGGCTGTTTCAGGTTGGTGTTTACATTTACATTTTCACCATGCTTCCTTCCACAATAGGTACAAATTGCAGGGTATAGGCTGTGTTGCTAAACCACATTTGTGTTTTCTCTTACCAACTGCCCTATAATGAAATGTTCAGGAATATGCATTTGTACATACTATAGCTCTTGCAGATAATTGTGATTATTTATAGTGGCTCCAGATCCCACTTGATTTAGCTCCCTGTAAATTTTGATGGAAGGAGTGTTCTGGTGTTGGAAAGGGCAACAAGGCTTAACTTGCATTCGATGCTCATGTAGTACAAAAATAAATAAAAAACCCTTGAAATTTCTAGTTAGTTGTAGATTAATTATGGTTTAAAAAGAACTAGTTCCTTTGTTGTAGCCTAAGAATGTCTCTCTTTTAATAGTTATAAAGGAGTTTCAGGAGTATGTAGAACCTGAAGAAGGCTACCAAGGATCACCACAGAGGAGAGGCCCCTCTGGCCAGGAGGATGAACACGTTTCCTTGCCCCTCGGAGACAACGTGCTGACTCACAACCTGGGCATCCCCGTGCTCGTGGTGTGCACAAAAGTGAGGCTCTGCTTCTCTTTGCTGCTGTGCAAGGGTTTCATTACTTCTCTGTTAAAGGCATGCTTTCTACAGACATGCAAAATGAATTCTGGATTAACAGTGGAGGGATTTGTTTTAGAAGTGAGCTTCTGCCATCAACACCAATTTTTACTTTATGGAATAGTAATAACTTTATCAATTATATGTTAGTTACTTTAGTGTTTGGTTTATCAGTGCTATTTTAGAACCAGACACTCGAAGTAAATGTGATGGGAAGGTGTAAGATTAAGGAAGCTGTTTTAAGATGTGCTGGGATTAAATGCCTGGGTTTTTCTGGTTTGTTTTCCTGCCTCTCCCAGTGTGATGCAGTGAGTGTCCTGGAGAAGGAGCACGACTACAGGGAAGAACACTTTGACTTCATTCAGTCACACATCCGCAGATTCTGCTTACAGTGTATCCTTTTCTGTGCTGAGGAGATTGCCTCTAATCTGGAAGCAAGAAGAGATGTTTTCATGTTGAATTGCACATAACATTAATCCAAGTAATTGCTTGGTATTTAGTTATTGGTTAGGGTATGTGCTACGCATACCTGACCTTGGGTAGGTATGTGTAGCCTCTGTGTTTTTGAAAATGTTGACAATGTATAAAATATTTTATGATTTTTAAATTATGTGTGGGATTTGGACTTTTGTTCTTTTACAAAGGATTGGTCTTACATTTTGTGAAGTGTTCTTTCTTGGTTTTCCCCTCAGAATTTGCAATTTCCGTGTAAACCTGAGATCTCATCTGTGTATTAAGTTTTTGACTTTTTCCAGGTGAAGTAGGATACAATTTCCATGTAAGCCTGGGAGTATGGATAACTTTTGTGTATGTCAAAGAAAAGTGCCATGATCCTTGCCCTGTTACATCTCCTCCACTCCTGCACACTAAATGTCTCTAGTTTTGCCTGGAACTACTGCTCAAAACTAAGTCTAGTAGCTATAAATCTGTTAACTCCTGTGTTGAAATTCTTATTGTAATCTAGAAACTGTATCTGATCTAATTTTTCTTAACTAGAAACCCAGATGGGGCTGCCTTGATTTATACATCAGTTAAGGAGGAGAAGAACCTTGACCTGTTGTATAAGTACATTGTACATAAAACCTACGGTTTCCAGTTTACCACGCCTGCCTTAGTGGTAGAGAAGGATGCGGTTTTTATGTGAGTCCCTGGGACAAGCAGCACGGTGTCAGAGGGGTTTTTAGTAAGCGCTGCACTGCGTGTAAAATGGATACAAAAATAAATGCAATGGCTTGTTGTTCAAAAGCTTAGTATGCAAGTCTTGTGGAATCCCAAATTTAAACACCAACTTAGTGCATATGACTTGACTCAGACTATACCATTCCAGTTTTTGTATCCTTGGAATTTAGCTGAGAAATAGGGCTGATCTGTAAGAAAATTGCCTTATTTAAGTAGACGGAAGTAAATAAATGACCTCTGTAGAAGTCGCAGAAAAGGCAAAGCTTTATTCTTTTTTACAGACCTGCTGGTTGGGACAATGAGAAGAAAATTGCCATTTTACATGAAAACTTTACAACAGTAAAACCAGAAGATCCATATGAGGACTTCATTGTAAAACCTCCTGTAAGAAAGGTAAAAAGGGGTTATTTCTTTCTGTACCCCTACAAATAAGTAGAGTTTGCTTGAATAGCTTCTAAGGACTATTAATATTGAAGAACTCCAAATATAAATGTAACTTTTTTTTTTTGTTTTTAAATCAAAATATGTGAAACATCAGGCTTTCATTTATTAGTTATTTAAAATACTGAAACAAACCCAGAAACCATTCACCTTATTGAATGAAAGGCAGTCCAGGAATAGCTATTTTACATTTGCCATTTTTTCATGTGTGGGGCAAAAACACAACCAGAAAATGGAGAATTCTCTTGTAGGACGTTTCCATTTGGATTCACGTGGCTTTGAGGTTGCCCAGTGAAGGCAAAGCAAGGTCATCTCAGGTCTTTGAAGAGTTGCTGATGAGATCAGTATCCAAACTTGGCTACTTACCAAGTGCTCATCTCTACAGGACAGTGCTCACAGGCTGGCATCACTATTTGTCTGCTCCAATACTTCTTTATTTTAAAGTATTTTTTTACTGGCAACTTCTTTAATGTTATTGTTATTTTAAATGTGAAAGAATAGTTTAAAAAAAGTGAGCAATAACCTTAAAGGTTTGTCTGTCTCTCTCTTCCCTTTTGATCACCAAAGCATAAAAACCAAGGTACAGTAATTTCAGTCTTTACTTATAACAACAAAATGTTTTGTTTAACAGTTAGTCCATGATAAAGAGCTGGCAGCAGAAGATGAGCAAGTATTTCTTATGAAGCAGCAGGTAAGAATGGAAGAATGAAAATAAGTCTTTACTATGTAAGTTTTCATTTCAGTTTCTCCCGTTATTATTGCCTTTAGATTTTCATTCCTCATTTAAATTGTTTCTCAGCTTTGCAAATTCAGATGTAATTGTGAAGTAAGACCTTATTCTAGCAAATGCAAGTAGGAAATGTGGTCACTTACCTTGGGAAGTTGAAGGGAAGATATGCTGAGAACAGAAAGAATTTACATGTCAAAGGAGGAGAGGAAAAGAAGAGGAAGAAGAGACTTTGTATTTCACCACAAAGCTGTATCTGTGAATATAAATACTTTTAAAATCTAACATCTAAGCATTGCAGTTTCCTTACAGCAAGTGTCTTGAAAGACTTTTAATGTGTCAAATTTGGCTGTGCGGTTATTTTGTTACTCTATGGTTTAAAAAATATAGCAATACTTCCCTACCCAGGTCATTATAAATGTCCTGGAGGTTGCAGACTGGGGTGTCTGTGGTTCTGGCTTTGAGTTCTGGACTGGCTGTGTGAGACAAAGGCCCAAAGCTTATTTACTCCTTGCAGTCAATCCTCTAGGGGCAGAGTGAGGAAGAATGGAAATATCAAAGAGGAATCCTGGAAATTTCAGGAAAAAGATCAAATAAATTAATCATTACTCAGCTTCACTTTTTTATTCCTCTGTATTCTTTGAAATATACTTAATATGCTTAATATGTTGTTTTTGCAGTCATTCCTTGCCAAACAGCCAGCAACGCCTACAAGAGCATCAGTAAGTAGATCCAAGGAAAAGAGTAGGAGGTGTTTAGTTTCCTTCAAGGGGGAAGGGGATGATTCTAACCTACAAAGATCCATTTTTTATATTTAAATGTAACCTACATAATCTCCCCAAACTGCAGAAAGGAAATAAATAATGAGGCAATATTTAAAAATGTTGCTTATAAGTTCACTGTGGAAACATCAGATTATTGAACTGAAAATTTCCTGCAGTGTTTCAGCCTTTTCTGTAGTAGAGACACATCCCCAAAATAACTGATGTTTTGGGGGCTTGTTTGTTTTCTTTCTCCAGTGTGCATCACTATAGTGCCAATAGAAAGGCTGAAAAAGTATGTGGTGTTAAACTTGCTTAATATAACTAATCCTTTGAAGTTCTTCTCTGATTTGTGTGATTTGGACTTTTTAAGGAATCTCCTGCAAGAGGCCCTGCAGGATCCCCAAGAACTCAAGGCAGAGCTGGTCCCGCCAATGTACCCAGTGCCTCACCAATCACATCAGTTAAGAAACCAGATCCAAATATTAAAAGTACGAATGAGCATTTTACTGTTCTATCATGTGTTATTTCCCTTAAAGTGAATCCTCTTCTGTAGAAAGATTTGGGGATTTATTCACTAATGGTATAGTTAATTTATTAACAGAAATGCATTTACAACATAACTTTGGGTTGATATTTTTTTTCTTTTCTGGTCATTTATATGACTTGGAATAGAGTTCTGTTATTGCCAAGCAGTCAGACAGAGGTCAAGTGCATTCTGATTTCCTTAAATTGCCTCAATACATTTATTATGCATCAGTTGAATTATTAAGGTGGAGACTGCTCTAAACTACAAACAGTTTTATACTTTGTATCACTTATTCTGGAGTCCACAGTGAGTCTTGTTCCACTAAGCCCTCTCTGGAATGTCATTTGCTGTAGCAGATGGAGTCACTTGGAAATGAGATCTTTCCCTGAGATGCAGCTCCATGGTATTGAGGGGTTTCTTTCCCCTCTGGGCATTAAGAAGGTCTGCAGGGCTGGTGTTTTTTGTTGTGCACTGTAGGGCCGTGCCTCACTTCCAGGTGGTAAAATGTCCTTCCGGATCCTGTCTCATTGCTGAATTCCCAAGTTTTGATTTGTTAAAAGCAGTGTGGCATGAAAGGCTGCAATAGAACATCTGTGCAGGTTGTTAATGGGCTTATCAGTCTTCGAATTTCATGTCTGTACTTGATAATCTTGCTCTTGGCTTTTGCATTTATTAAAAACATACAAACGTACAAATATTTAGATTAAAATATCATTACCCCCAATCATTCCAGAAAAGCAGGAATGTGCATTCAGCTATCTCTGCCTGTGCAGAGGACTGGGGTCTTCAGGCTGAGCAAGGACAGACTTTCAGCTGAGGTTTATTTCCTTGATTAGCAAGAGATGTGTATGTATGTTTGTTTGTATGTATGTGTGTGAAAATAAATTATAATATACCAGCTCTACATGTTCTGTGTGATCTATATTTGTTTTTTGCTTTAGATAATGCTGCAAGTGAAGGTGTCTTGGCTAGTTTCTTTAACAGTCTCTTGAGCAAAAAGACTGGCTCTCCTGGAAGTCCTGGTGCTGGAGGAGTGCAAAGTACAGCCAAGAAATCAGGTATTTGACATGTTATTGCAGCTTGGTTTTAATAGTTTGTTTGGCACCTTGGTCCATGGATGTGTCTCACAGTGGTCAGAAAAGTGACAAACCTTGGCAGATGGCAGTCTTTAAAAAAAGAACTAAACTACAGCCACTTCACAACTCCAGGGCTTCTGTTAAGCCTAATAGAACTTAATTCTTTGAGTGAAGTTGCACTGCTGGGATTTCAGTGACATTTGAGTCTTGATCCTATGCTGAAAGTGCTGATTTCTTTCTCAGCTTCAGAATTCCTTCCTTTCTTTTCTTGATGCTTTGCTGTTGCAAAGGAGATGCAGCTTTTTGGTTTGGACTGGAGTTTGCAGTGAAACTATTGAAATCTCCCCAGAGTTCAAGCTGAAATGAATTACTGCTTGTGACAGCTTGAAGTTGTTCATTTATTAATTATTTAGCATTTTGTTGCAATCCAACACAGCTGATAATACTGACAAATGGGTGCCTTCTGTGTGTGTGCTGTGACTGCACTGTGGGAGATCCTTGCTGGTGAATACTGCAGCAGTTCAGTGAAAATGAAAGAAACCTGTCAGAGTGGCTGGTACCTACCCAGACCTTGGTGGTGCAAACTGCAGTCCACCTGACAGGTAGAATTCACTGCTTTGATTCTTTGACTGTTTCTGTTCAATTCTGGCATTCCCATCACACTGAATGTTCAGGAGCTTTCCTTCCAGAATTCTTTCACTGTTAGATTATGGATAGATGTACTACTTCTGATCCCAAACTTGTGGATGTTAATGGTGATGCCAAACCCACAGTTCCTCATGCTGAGAGAGGAAGGTAAGGATCAGACATTCCAAATGGGAAATGAGAAAGATCTGCTGTCAGCCACACCGATGGCTCTGTCAGTCAGAGAGCCAAGGCAGTTGGAGTTTGGGTATTTTTTAATTTCTTTTTAACTGGGAATGTTTATATATGACATTTCATGTTCTGAAAGCTCAAAAATGCCTAGGATTGGACTTAGAGCAAGTCAGGTGTGGTTTTTTGTGTGTTTTGTTTCAGCATGATGAATTCTGTAATTTTATCTTTATTAAATTTATTTAGTATGAAGATAACAACAAAAAGGATTTGTATTATATATTATTTCCATAATAATATTGTTTCCATGTTATAAAAACACTGAACTAATTCTTTCATAATCCAGAATACCCTCTTCAGTTAAACACTGAAAGGTGTCCCCTGCTTCATCAAATACAGCCTCATGTTTTACTCACTACAAAGTCAAAGTAACTTTTTATAGAAATACAAATATTTTTAGGTGTTATTTCATCCATGCTTTTTATCTGAAGCAAAGTCAGTAAGAGAGTACCTGGCTAGTGATTAAAAAGCAAACAAACTCAGAAATAAAAGCTGTAATGTCACCTCTCCAGGAAGCCTATTCCAGTACTTAATTTCTCAGTTATTTTGTTCCTTGCCCAATGTTTCTGAATCCCAGTACTCTTGGTCTTGTTTGGCTGGCAGTGGAGCTCAGTGTAGCCCCTTGGTGTTTGCAGCAGTGTTTGGGTTTGAAAGCTGTTCCCTTTTGCCTGTGACTTGTGTGTGGCCTGCAAGAACAGATTTGTGTGCAGGCCCTGTTGTTTGGCTGTGACAGTTCTGTCCCCCTGGCACTCTGCTCACCCTGTTTGCCCTGTGCTCAGAAGCAGCTGGGGATGGCAGACAAGGCTCTGCCTGCCCTGAGAAGGGGTGAACTGATCTGTGCTACAGATGTGTTCTGTTCACATCTCTCAGGGGGACACGGGGTTGTTTTCATCTGTGTGACAACTGAGCAGGATTTTTTATAACAATTCAGCCAGTTTAGTACATTTTCTGCCTCCTGGTAGGAGGGTTTCTTGTCTATATCAAATTCCCTCAGTGTCTCAAAAGTTTGTGTGTTTGCTTAATCATTGTTTTCCATTCTATCATCGTGCACCACTTAGGTAATCTATGTAAATCACTCTCCCTCCAATCCTATCTTTCCAATTCTTTGTTGTCTCTTCAAGCACACTTACCTACATATCTGCTCTCTTCAACAGCTGGACGGGGTAGATTGCTGAATAAAAGTACTGACCAGTGCTATGGATAATGAATGGGTAATTTTAGGAATTAAAATCCATTCATTTTCTCTGAAATATCAAGGCTTTTTTAAAAAAAAGTTTATTTATGTGAAGGTGATGTGAGATGTGATATCAACCACTTCTCCCTTCTCCACGGGGCCTGTTATTCTTTCATAGAAATGTGGTGGCTTGGCAGAGCTTGTCGGGACAGACCCTATTGGTTGTTGTGCTGGTAGGCTGTTCTAAGCACCTAAAACATAACTGTAATTTCTGGAGAAAATGCTGAACTGGTCTGTAGTGGGCCATACTCTTTTCTCTTTCAGTCTTCTAGAACACTCTGTGCCTTCCAGGACTTTTCAAAGATAACAAGCTTTTTTTTTTTTTTTTTTCCTTGTGTCAGCATTAACTTCTAATTGGAATAGATAATTTTGCTCCTGAAACGTGTCGAGACAGCAATCACACATCCTTCCTTAACTCCCTTGATTCTGATAGACTAAATTAGACAAGTTCTCATCTAGTCTCCTGCTAGAGGCTGAGCTCTGTTTTCCCCACTAGTTTCTTCATTAGTTCCCATAATTGGCTTATTCTTGTCCTGGACATGAATGACTAGAACATTGTACTCAGCTCTGCAGATCTACCTCATTGTAGTGTCTGCTGCAGCAGTTCTCTTTCTTGGGTGGAACTGCTTCTCCTGAATGATCTCAAGGTTGGCTTTTCTTGGCTACATTGAGTTGGCAGCTCCCATTCCTTTTCTGACTTTGGGAACAGAGCAGTTGGCTTTCACTCACATGAGAAGAGGCCTGTTCTTGTCACCTGCTGTGGTCACACCTTACATGAACCAGTGTAAGATTAAACTGTGCTGAGAAGGTAAGGGCCCCTCGTGTTGCTCTCTGAAAAGCTCTTGTTGGGTTTGAGAGGTACCTGGTGCTGGTCAGAACAGAAGAGATGACCTATTCCTTTGTGGAAGGGTTGAGCAGAACATCTTGGAGAAAGCATTATTTCCAGCAGCACCCTCTGTGTGAGTAAATGTGCTAAAATTATTTTTGTAAGCATTTCATGTCTAAACTGTTTAAAGAGCCTAACGTTTTCAGAAGGTTGATGACAAAAATATTTAGCTTTAAAGAGACCATCTGTTTTTCTCATAGCTAGGAATAGCCTGAAGTTGAAATGTTGAGATTCTGTCCCAGGGTGAGAGCAACATTGTGGGTCTCAACAATACTGGTCAGCCTCACTGATGGATTGGTTTCTATGGTGACAATTCTTACCTGGGAGCAACCTCTCCTCTGGGCAGTGTTGTGTCCACTTTTCCTACTGTGCAGTGCTTCTTGTTTGCCCTTGTTTCTGGACTCCTTTTGATGTCTAGACCATGATTTTTCAAAAAACTTCAATGGGTTATTTCTGTGGTGGATTATTCTTCTACATCTTAAGTTCTATAGTCACACAGTTATTTCATTTATATTCACCAGAAGATTCTTGCAAATTCTAAGGCTGCATTCCATCTCTGTTCCTGTACAGAGGATAACGAACTCAGGTTCCCTGCTCTCACTGTGATCTAGCAAGGGGAATTAATTGTTCACAACTGGGACATGTAATTGTCCAGAACACATCTCACTGAATGAGGCCATCACTCCTTGACAGATTTGTAGGGAAACTGAAAGCAAGTGTCACTCTCATTCATAATTGAGGGGAAACTCTTATTTTCTTTAAAACAGCTCCTTGTATTTCTTCTCCTTTGGAAGGTGCTCCCTGCATTGGGAGAGTTTTTCCTGTCCACATGAGGTATTTGCAGGACACTGCTTTGTGTTTTTTTTGGAGCCCTAAGTAGCCAGTTCTTCCAGCATAAAAAACAAAGTCACAGTTTTTGTTTAGATCTGCTCTTGTTTAACTGAGGATTTTGTGTGCTTTTTATTGGTTTATGTTTTAGGCTTTTTTTAAACTACCAGGTGCTGTTAGTCTACACGTGAAGTGTTTTGTATTTTAAGTTCTGTTACAGTACATTAATTAATGTACTAATTCCTAAATCTTGCTTAAATACTCCTACTTTGAGTGGATGCTGTGTGCAGTGTTGTGGCGTATGACTAGTGCTTAGGTTTAAAACCTTCCTAGTGATTCAAGGTAACCTTTTAACTTGGTTACATCTCTGTACTTTGGAAAAAACCACTTGAATCTCTAACAGTCAAATCTTGCCTCCTTAATGTTTTCAGCATGTACCCTGGAAAAAATCCACCTAATATTTCACACACATTTGAGCTGGAAAACAGATGCTTGTTAAATTCTTTGGCTGTGTAAGGAAGCTGTTCATGGTTATATAATCTACATTTTGTCTAAAAATATAGCTTTTTAGTCTTAAATGCTTGTATGTTCCATGCATTAGGATATATTGTTCCAATTTTGGTGATGAATTTGTCTGTGGGTTTATAATTTTCAGAAACGCTGAAGTAAGATGATGGTTCAGTTAGGGAACTGATAAAAAGTTTTGAGTCTAATATAGAAATGTAAGATATGCCTTTCCATGAAATACTTCAGTGTGTCTGGTTCCAATTGAAGAAGTCCTTTGAAATGACTGCTTGGTGATATTACATGAATATGCAATTCCTGCAGATATGAGAGTTCTTCCTGTTAGTTGTTTCATATTCAAATGCAGTGAGTACAAATGCGACCAAATAAAAGGGATTTCTTTTTTTAGCAGGTGTCCTACATACCTTGTGCTTAAAAGCTGGGTTTAAATAAAGTCCTTGCTATCAATGCTAATAATAGAATTGTGTATGGTTGATTTTTACTGCAAATTCCAAATATGGTTATTTTTAAATGTTAGTTGCTATAAACATACACTGGTGGTGTTGTGCTTTTTGCTGCTGTGTACTTTAGCATTTTCTCTTTTTAAAGTGAATCAAACCTGAGTATCAATTTTTACCCAAAAAATACCATGCGTTGTGCCAGGCTCTGTGGCCTTGGGGAGGTGGCAAAATAATGAGAAATAAATAATATATTGTCATCTAAAGGTGATTTATTTAACACTTGTGCTTCTTGGTTGAAACATTTCATTGAAATTCATTGTTTTGTGTCCTTTTTCTCTGCAGGACAAAAGACAGTTTTGGCAAATGCTCAGGAGGAGCTGGACAGGATCACTCGCAAGCCTGACCCCATGGTAACAACAAATTCTCCTCCAACAGAGAACGAGGCTTGATAGGGCAGAACAATGCAGATGTAAATGACCAAATAACTATGTACAGTGATCTGATAAGACCAGGAATTTTCTGCTGTGGCAGATGCTATCAGTTTTCTTGGGCAGGGGAAATGAGCTCACTACATCATTGCCTTGTCCCAGTAAAAAGTGCACATTCAGGAAGTTTGCATATAAAATCCCTCTGTATAAGATAACCATTTAGAGTTTATATAGGGCAATTCTTTTGGTTTGGAGGTAAAGCAGGTGCAGCTGCATTTCCTGTTGTGAAGAACACAGAGAAGCAAAATGGAGAATTCTCTTTAAAGTACTACTGACTGCACATGAGGCAAGAAAGAGAACTGAAACCTCTTTCAGCATTACTGGAATTGGCTACTTGTATGTTTGCAATGCATTATATTCTTGGAGTGATGGTGGTGGAACAGCATTAATTGGGGGAGAGAAGCCGAGGTGGGGAATGGAACCCTAAAAGGGGAAATGGATTTGGGACAGCGAGAAACCAGAATGTTGGATTGACTGGAGAGGAGCAATGTTGTCAAATCCTGTGTTTCACAGGGGGTAAATAGTCACTGTTTTTAAAAGACTGCTTTACATTGGAGAATTCCAGGCCAAACACTAAGAACCATGGGAATTTATTCTTGTTATAAATCTTGTTTTAGTTTTTAAAGAAGTCTTAAGAGTGTGGATGCCCTTTCTGATGTAGCTGACAAAGGGAGAAACTAAACTTGTTTAGCTCCAAGTGCCTGGCGCAGTATGTGATGTGTCTTTAGAAGGTGCTTGAACTTATTGTGCACTGTAGTACAAACAGTCACTGTTTGGTTTTATTTGAAGAACAGTAGTTTGGCAATTTGTATTTAATTTTAAATCCTGTTTTCTGATAGCTTCTGCCTTTTTTATGCCAAGAGGCTGGCCTATGAAGAATGGTGGGTGATGGATCATTTTCCCATAATGAAATGTGCTACAGAACACTCTCAGTATTTTTCTTTCTTACTTCTTTTGTAACTGAATATTAGCTACTAAGCTAAAATGAATTCCTGCCTTACACCTATGGAGGTTTTTAAAAAAACTTTCTAGGCCCTAGTTCCAACCACATCTGCTGCAGGTGCAGCCCACTCCAATTCTGAAGGTAACCTAAAAAGTATGAATGTGTACATGATGGACATCCTGAAGAAGTTGTTTTGTATTTTCTTTCATGTAGCATTTCATTTGGAAAGATGGGTTGTGGTTGTCCCCGTTGCTCTAAGGGAGCCCTGTCCATGGTCACATAAACCCTCATTCTGTACAAACACACACAACTGCAGTGGTTACAGAAATGGCACTTTGATTTTATACACGGTATGCTTGTTTTACATGGACACACTACCAGAAATTAAAAATACCAAGCATATTCTGTGCTCTTAATGCTGAAGGGAAAAACCACAATTTGAATTATACAGAGTTTACTTTTTATTGATATGAACTTGTTGTACTAAATCTGATGTCTGGCTATAACTTCCCTAATATATGTTGTTACTTAAATATACAGAACTAGACTGACCACTAACACAGTGCTGGGTGTTAACTCCTATGTTAAAGCAAGAGGCTGTTCGTGCAAGTCTGTCTAGACATCTAGAAAGCTAAGAGTATTTACTTGCCTCTTTGACAAACATTAACATGAGTATGTTACTTGTGCCAGGGGTTTTTTTGTTGAAAATACTTTATTTTTCTGGGGTTTTTGGGTTTTTTTTTTACTTTTTTAAGAAATGGTATGACCGGAAGTTATACTGTTGTCTAGATAACAGTTAGATTAAGACTGTGGCTGGCTGATGTTGATGTGGATGCACTTCCTGGTGTAATGGGTGCCAGTTGCAAGTTACCACGCCAGAAGTAATTACACACTGTCCTCCTGACACTGAAGTGAGTTTGGAGACTAAACCATCAAAAATTGGACAGGAAAACTGAAGTGTATGATTGTAATGGCATCATTTGAAAACCTCAGTCTGAAACTGCCTTTTTGTCATCTAACCTGATAAGCACTTTTCTAGCAATATGGCTAAAACTTACAATTGAAGTATTTTCCAGATGTATAAAAATGTTGAGTATACTAAAACGGATCAAAACTGTTACTGTGTGATAACTTACCAGCTTTGCAGAAAGACAAAACAGGGACAGATTTTCAGTTTCTAATTGCAAGTGAATGCTTCTAGTTTACTGACAAGAGATGTAAGTAAGTAATGTAGCATCCTGTGGGTGCCAAAGTCTGCTGGCTTTGGTGAGCTGCACAGTTATTATTCTGGTGTCTTCAAGCATTGGAACCAAAGGCCAAATGCAAACAGCCTTTACATTTTCAAGTGAAACTTCATTTTATTTGCAGATACACTTGTATGGTAGACTGTTTAAACTATTATATGCCTATATTTATATGCATTATAGTGACTGCATCTACTGTTCATGTTTAAACTAAAAGATGAAAGCATTCAACTTGAAGCAAATAGAAAACTTTAAAGATTGGCCCTCCATAAAAATGCTGTGGTTATGCTGCTTGATTTTAAGTTTGCACTTTTTTTATTGGCATTTAAAAAAAACTGTTTAAACTGAACAGATTTTCGTATTTTATTTAATTTAACTACGTTGAAAGTGACTGCTCTGTACATCGTGAACTTAACAATATACATGCTGTAAATGAAAGTTCACTGTCCTGTATACTAAGTTTATTGGTTTTTCTTCCAACTTACAATTAGGACTGCAAATGTATGAAACAAACCTTAGTCCAGTTGTATGGCTTTAACCAGGTGCAGTATGCAGTCATGTGGAACCTTGCTTTCTAGTGCTGGCAAAACGAGGACATCTTTAATTACTGGCTTCAATAAACATGAATCCAGACTGCTTTCTGCTGTGCCTTTGTCTGGGAGATGCCCTCCTGGAGCTCTTTGTGTGGGAGCAGGGTGTGGGTGAGCTCTGTGAGCAGAAGGAGCAGCTTGGTTGTGAGTTGTGTCCCTGGGTCAGTGACAGCTTCCAGACAGGGGCTTGGCCCAGCCTCTGCCAGTGACAGTCCTCTGGAGCTGGGAGGTGTGTCCTGTGCCAGTGGAGCAGAGCTGTGCTGATGGCAGCTCACAGCACCACTGCTTTGGGACAAATAATGTATTTCATGGGGCTGGGGAGACAGCTTCACCAGCTTCAGATGTATTTTGTGGAATACTGTTCCCAAGCACAGCACTGATCCTGAATTAGCAGGATTCAAATTCAGGCTGTGGGAAGTTTAAGGAATAATTGCTGGAGTGTTGAAAATTCCTCTTCTCTGCCAATAGCCAAGTGTTCTCCTTCGAGTGGGTGTAAGAAGAGCTTCCCAGTAAGCACAGAAGGAGTGGGCATTTAATTAGGATTCTGCTGCTTGTTTTCATTGTTTCATTGTTTCATTTCATATCAACTGGATGCCTCTGTTCCCCTGCACAGATTGAAGCTCTAGGTATGAATGTTTGTTGAGTCACCCTGCCTCTGGAATATAAATCAGATAAGCTTTGGCTTTCTGGAATATAATTTCTCCAGAAGAGAATCCTTATGAGGCCATGAAACAATTATCATTTTAGAATTGCCATAATGTTTTCTTTAGCTCATTAATGCGAAGAATCAATTTTAGCCCTTTAAGATGGGCTTCAGAGAATATTTTTTGATAATATGAAGAGAATTATATGATATGAATTATATTTATTGTATTAATTTGGGAGAAAATCATGTGAAGACTTCAGATGAGGTGTAGTTGAAAGCGACTTTAGAAAGATGGTGACAGGGGATGGAAGTGGAAGAACTTCTTAACTCTAACATTTACTTTGCTGCTCTTCAGCTGTATTTTTTTTTTTTTCAAAGCAAAACGTCCCCAAGTGAGGAAAAAAAATTGGGATAATCAGGCTTCAGTGCAGAAAAATCTTCCTGAAGGCTGCTCTGAAGGCTCCTCTAAGCTTTCTAAGCTGCTCTTAGAAGAGGAGCCTTTCACTGCCTGTGCAGTTCCAAATGGTGGCGTTAAGCCCTCTGGTTTTTCAGGTGTGGCAGGGTTTTGTTAGAGAATTAACTGCTCAGGTGAGAGCCTCTGCTTGAACAAAACAGTGAATTTCTGAGTCACTGCAGTTCAAATACCTGCACAGGGGCTGGGGGTTACATTGTTATCAATAACCTGAAAAAGACTGCTTGTCTGGGTCTATGTTTAGAGCTGAATGGAGTGTTTGGTACCAAACCCAAACTTGTCTCTTATATGGTCTTTTGCATTTAAAAATAAATAATATATTCATAGGATAGACAGAGTTTAATTCCAAAGGTACTCCTTTGTTGGAATGCAGTCTCTCTTCAAGGAATTGACTAAAAAAATTCCGGCCTGACATGCTACAGCCTTTGTAATAATGAACTTCTCCTTCACTGATGCGCTCAGATTGTGTGGAGAAGACAAGAATCACAAATAATGACAAAAGCCAGCAGTCCGAGCTGCTGCCTTGGGACGCCGCTGGCTCCTCTGAGATTCCTGCACTCCCTGTACGTGGTTTATCAGCAGCTCTCCATGGACTGGGCACTGCAGGCTGCAGGTGAGGGCAAGATAGGATCAGGGGGATTTCTGCTCCCTGGGAGAGTGAAAGGACGCGATCGGTGCTTCCACATGTACCTCAGTGAAATTCAAATGTTTAGAAAAAAACTCAAAGAATTTTCTCAAATGAAGTTCTTGACAAGTGGTAGTATAAATATTCTATTACAATGCTTCCAAATCATGCATGTCTCCAAAAACCTGAAGGATAGGGCACCTAATTCTGCCTCAGCTGTCTTAAAAGAGTAAAAAGGCTTGCAGTGTTAGCACCACGGACACGTTGCAATATTAGCAGCATGGACATGTTGCAATAGCAGCACCACAGACGTGTCGTGTGCCAAGTGCAGCAGTGCCCCAGGAGCGTGGTGCTGCCGTGGCCAGCAGTGACTGATGCCAGCGGTGTGACCTGGCAGTGTGAGTGGATCTGGAGCACTGTCACCCTCTGAAAGAGCTGTGTAATCCCTGGTTTGTTCCAGGAGTCAGAGCCCCAGGCTGTGAGTTCCTGGAGGGCTTTATGGGAAGCACATTAATAATTACATGCAGGAGGTCTGTGAGATGATGTCAGAACCAAGGGAAGCAATTAATTTTCTCTCTGTTGCCTTTGGTAGCAGACTTAGTGCAGCAGAACCAACACTACCAGTAGTAAAACTTTATCCAAAGGAAAGGATCCCTCTCCCCTTTCCCTGACACTTTAATGTAATTAAGTTTTGCCGAATGTTTCTGGAGCTGAAATATTCCAAGCCCAGGAGGTGGCAGGTGTGGGATCGGTGCCTGAAGGTAACAGTGCTGGATATGCCTTTGTGAGATGCTCTAGCTTACCTTAATAATTCCTGTTTGGCAGATTATTTTCATCATCTAAATATCTTCCAAAGAATGAGCTGCTGATTTTTTCCCAAAGCAATTTCATTTAGTTCTATGAATTTTGTTAATATGAGTTAAGCTGTTCTCCTTTCTAAATTCAAGTCAACTAAATTGACACTGGTTTGACCAGTTTGTTTGTTTCAGAACAACACCTAAAATAGCAGTGTCCAGCACTGAAAGCTAAGAGTTGTATCTGTCCATAAGAAAGCTGAATTGGCTTGCACAAGCTGCCTTGGAAAAGTGTCTGAGTTTTCAGTACAAATGTTTTGTATGTAACACTCAGTGTAGCTTTATGACATAAAAATGTCATATTTAACTTGGGCTTGCCAAATGCTTAAAACCAAAGACATCCATCAAAACATGCCAGAAATAGAGTTGCAAGTACTGCAAGCATGTGCAGTGAAATACTGAAGTCAAGCAAAGGAAAATGCCATTGAAGATCTCTGGCACTCACCTAACCAGTCTGACAGCATTCCAAAAACCAAGGACTTGCCTTTTAGAGAGGGAGTGGAATGGACTTAATTGACAGAACAGGGGGAGTGAGACCACTGAGAAATGATGGATGGAGGATGGATGGAGAGAGCTGCTGAGATCAGATCCACTCTGTGTGTTGTCTCTGGCTTCAGTGAGAGGGACTGCAGGACAGTGCTTTGCCCTGGGTGCACCAGATTAAAACCTCTCCTTTCCAGGGGAGGAAAACAATTACCAAGTAAGGACTTGGTATACTGATGATGCTTTGGAGATATTAGAAAGTGAGGATGTTCCAAATTTTCTGATGTTCTGAAAGAGTTCAGTTACAGTGCCAACAGGCAGAGAGGGAGAAGTAGGAGAGAATTCCATTTCATTAAGGACCAGTCACTGACATCACAAAACATCTCTTGAATGCAAAACAAAGGCAGAAGTCCTGGAGGGAGAGCTCTGGGTAGTTCCAACCAAACCCACAAGTTGCTCTTTCTCACTCAGCTGTGTAGGTCAGTGATGGAGCCCGTTTCCAGCTGGGCTCAAGCTTTGGTAAGAGTTGGGAGCTCCTGTGGTGATGGGCTGATTTGGAAACAAGCAATGGAATATGGCCTTTGATTTGTGCAAGAGATGGGGGCTAGTGAATTAATACTGGGATTGTTTATGCTGAATTGTTACTCCCAGGTTTGTTTTCCTGGGAAGAACACACATGCCCCAGGACAGCACTGGATTGTCAGGAGGTGACCATAATTAGCTGTGCTTAACTGGCTGAACCAGGATGTTTTGACCAGTATCTTGCAATGCTAAGAAACTGTCAGAGAAACTGGCAGGATCTGAAATACTTAAAATGGCAGGATCTGAAATACTTAAAATGGCAAAAGCCTGTCAAAATCTCTCCCAAGTCACCTTTCAGCTGAACAGAAGTACAACACAACTATTAAGAGAATGCTGTCATTTTTGAAATATTTTTAGCATGGCTTCCAGTGCTTTTGCATTTGTGCTCTGTCCTGTTCTATCCCCTCCTCAAAAATAACTTAAATCTTCTGGCCAGCTTCAGTGACAAGAAAGATCTTGCAGACAGCTGACTTAATCCTAGTTGCATGAAAATTAAGGGCTTGGTGGAGACGATAAATCCAAAGATTTCCTCTGCTTTAGGCAGGGATTGCCAAGGAAGTTTGGCTGGTTCCTAGGCGAGCCAGGCCAAAGAAAGATCTGTGGTCTGCACACACGGAACCTGGTGCAGTACTGGCTTCCTTCTGCTTGAGCAGTAGTTGGAGGACAGAAATAGGAGCTAAGCTGCTGCCTGTGCAAGGGGACCCTGGGGAGGGGGCTGGGGCAGTGGCCTCTGTGGGAGGGGTGAGGTAGAGAAGGTGGGAAGAGAAGACAAGCCTGCAAGGAATCAGGATTTATTAGTTCCTCTGTGTAAGGCTTTGGAGAGCTGGGGCCATATGCCTGCCTTGGGTTTATAGCCAGTGATGGAAGACTTGAAATTATTTTTCCTGTTGAAAAAAGGCCAAAAAGCCAAAACTTTCCCTTGCATGTAGAAGACCCATGTAACCAAAGAAATACTCTGTGAGAGAATGAGCCAAATGAGCTGAATACAGAGTTCTATCATATGGAGAAATTAAGTGCGGTTGCAAAAGGGAATAATCTTTGTGCTGCTGTGATGGTTGCTGATGTTAGCAATCAGCTGCAGGTTAGCTGTAAGTAAAATACATTCAGAAGGGTAATTAAAGAATTAACTTCTCTACCATGTGCAGTTCCCCAGGAGAAGTGCAGGGGGCTGGCTGGGTTGTTGCATAACAACACACACAGGATTCAAACAGTTGAGGTCAGTTGTTTTCGCTGGCCCGTTCCGTCCGTGGAAAGAAAGAATGTAGTGAGTGTACTTCATCTTTTTTTTAAGCCTACTAAGGGACCTTTAAAACTTTGCTTATAAAACATGGTCTATACAATTTTTTCATCCTCCCCTTCAGCTTCCCACCTCCTCAAAAAATAAACCGTGGCTCCTTCCCTCAAAGGTGTGCTGTACCCTGCGTGCTCCATCACTATAAAACTACTGGATGTTGCAGGGGCAGCATCCTCAGATCCACACAGAGGGAACATGAGTTTTCTGGCATTCTGTGAGGTTTTATGGTGTTATTGGAAGACCACCACCTTTTTTGTCAGTCCATGGCTTTTTTTTCCCCTCTGTTCCCTGGATAAATGTAGTGCCATGAATAAAATAAACACTGCTGTCAGTCTCTCTGCATATTTTTTCAGCTTCATTATACAAGATTCTTTCAAAAGAAATGTAAGTCACAGGCTTGGCTGGTTCCCAGCACCATTAAAGGTCTGCTGGCACTTTTCTTAAGAATCTGGCATTTTGCTTCTCTTGTTTATAGAAATTCATTTCACCTTGTGCACTGTAGAATGTCTGCTGCCCTTCAGCCCAGCTGTGGCTGCACGGTAAACCTCCTTCTGGCACTTGCCAATGCCCTTAGCAGTTTTTGGAGGTGAAAGGAGCCAGTGACTTCTTCACCACCAAACTGGACCAGTAGATGATACAGAATGAGATGTCAGTTCCTAATCCTGGAATAAAAAAAAAAAAATAATAAAATGTTTCTGTGAATGGCTCATTGTTGAAAGCACATGAAGTCGTGTTCATGTCTGCAAGGTAAGGGTCTGACTGGTTCGTTTGGCAGCATTGCCTTTCTTGGTTTTGCAGGGGGAAGGACCGGACGATTTTTTTCTTTTTGGTTTGTTTTTGAAAGGGAAACACTGTTTCCTGATAGTGATGGTGAAGTTCCAGAAGTGACACTTTTATCTGTCTAGCTCCTTGGCAGGGTCCTGTGGGGACTTCAGCTGCTGCCGCCTCTGGTCCCAGCTGTGAGAGCTGGTGGCACGCCTGTGGCTGGGGACTGTCACCAGTGGCTGAGGCCTGGGGGGCTCCAGGGCTGCTCTTTTATTTTCCAAGGCCTCAGGTCTGGAATCCAGGTGGTGAAAATCTGCATGGGCCAATGTTGTAGCTGAGGAGAGGAGTAGGACTCACTACCATTTTTGGCTACTGAAGCTGCACTTTTTTAACCAGATGAAAAGCCCAGGAGTCCCTCACTGTGCTGTGGTGTGTGCCCAAGAGACCCTGGCCAAACAGGCACAGTGCTCTCAGCTGGTGGAACTTGCAAGAAGCTCTTAGAGGTTGCCCTTCACCTCAGCTTCTTTCTGTTCTCTTCGCTGCTTCTCTCTCAACTTTCCTCAGTAGGCAGGGCTGTGCTTTGACTCCTTCCCTCAGTTGGTAGCACTGTTTTTTGGCTCCCAGCTGTGGAATCCAGGTCTCCTCACTGGATGTGAGGTCTCCTCACTGGAGGTGTTCCTGAGGTGCCTTTCCTGGTGGGTGTCACACTGGGAGGCTGCAGTGCCCAGCTGTGACTGGATGTGGTGACATGGAATTGTCACACTGTTCAGCAGAATTAGAGGACTGACCTCACAACTCCCCAGCATCCCAGACAGTTTTGCTTCTGCTTAAAGTCTTTGTCAGAACTTGCAGTTTCTTCTTGTATTAATTCCTGCTTCTGACTCAGCAAAATTATTTGCCCACCTCCCATGCTGCTCGTGGCTTCAGAACCCGTGTGCACACCACACTCCCACACTGGGAAAATGCACAATTCCCTGCACTAAGGCACTCAAAACTACCAGATGTTTTCCTAAAGCAAGTTCTTTATTAGCTTTTGAGGGTGGTGCTTGGGTTTTTTCTTTTCCCCCAACTGAAAAGCTGAGAAAAAACTTCAGCACTTTTTACATTGAGAATTTCAAGGGGAAAAAAGCCTCCTGTCTGATGCCGAAGTTAAACTCTAATCACTGCTCAGCTCTCCTGGAATTTGGCAGCATACCAGTGCTCCTTCTCTTTGGTAGGTCATGTGGAAATACCGGAGCCTTTTCTTAAAGAACCTCTCAGCTCTTTTCAGGTATTTGCACAGATGTAATTTTCCTGTTAGGATTCTGATGCCTTTTACACTCTTAACTGCATTAAACCACCGTTCCTAATAAGCACCATTCAGATCTACAAAATTTTATGTTTCAGCATTAAAATATTTTTAAGTGTGTTAAAACTACATAAATGCACTTCAAAAATCTGGTTTTAAGTTGATATTCCTATTCTGCTGGAATGGAATGACAAGTTTTAATCTTGGAAATAGCACTTAAATATGTTTAATGAAAAGAACCCACAACTGGTTCACAAGTTTATGAGAGGCTGTAGGAATAGCTGAGATGAAGGTTGAAAGATGAGAGTCTCTTTGTTCAGTTTGTTCACTGAGAATATTTAAGATTCTCTTTCAACCGCTTTTTACACCTAACTCACCAGCTGGTTTTAATTTATGACCTGTGTCCTGGAGATTCTTTCTGATGGGGAGTGTTGAATTCTGTCAAAGCTGACCTAACTGTTCTATAACAAACAGATCATTTAATTACAGTGTCTATGAACAGGATACTTGTTTTTTCCCTCAGTGCTGTTTCTTCCTTGTTTTCCCTCTTCAGTCATATTTTAGCTGGATGTGAAGAACTCAGTGATGAATTCCCTGATCTGAGTAGCTCGATCCTGTGGTGGTGTCTTGAGTGCTGACCCAGTTCCCCATTTTCCTGGTTTCATGAGCAGGCACACAATGGAATGGCAGGCTGTGCTGGAAACTTGTAAAGCCAAAGTTATCTGAGAGCAATCTGATCTGCCTGGGATGAATGCAGTGACCTTTTTCCTGGATCAGTACTTTTATTTACATATTAAACGTAGACTTTTTTCCTTCCCATGCTGCAGAGCTGAAAAGGTGCCGTATCAGGCAAGAATGTGTGTAAAGGATTCCTTTGTTAAATGTTGGCAGCAGCCTCAGCAGGCCTTGCCAACGCAGTCCAGCCCACCCACCCGTCCAGGAGCATGTCAGGGATCCCCGGAACGGCCTGGGCTTGGCGTGGGCACTCCTGGCAGGGCTGTGCCCTGGGAGCTGGGACCCTCAGGAGCTGCCCTGGGAGCTGGGACCCTCAGGAGCTGCCCTGGGAGCTGGGACCCTCAGCAGCTGCCCTGGGAGCTGGGACCCTCAGGAGCTGCCCTGGGAGCTGGGACCCTCAGCAGCTGCCCTGGGAGCTGGGACCCTCAGGAGCTGCCCTGGGAGCTGGGACCCTCAGCAGCTGCCCTGGGAGCTGGGAC